>VDFB02047230.1:72419526-72507845 GCA_007258455.2 Sequoia sempervirens | reverse complement strand
AGATTTTGAAGAAGCATGATTCAGGGAATGCATATGAGGTAGAGTTGCCTGTTGGAATCAACATTTCCCCTGTGTTCAACATTTCAGATTTGACAGAGTATCATGAAGGTGGAACGGAGGAAGCACCAGCAATAGAGCAGTATGGAATTCTAGCACCTACTTCAGAAAGGGAGGAGATCAAAGCAATCTTGGATAGTCGTGTGGGAAGGAGTACGAAATAAATTATGAAGATATCTCCAGTGAAATGAAGCACAGCAGAATACATCCTTCTCCGTGATGTAGATTGGCCTAGTTAGGTTTTCTCAACCTTGAGGCAATGATGAGTCACTTTTCAAATTACCCTAGGTGTCTGATGCAGGAGCATCCAGTGGTGTAAGGGCAATCTTGCATCACCCAAAAATAGTTAAATTTCAAGTTTCTCAGTTTTTAGATGTTTTTACATTTTTGGATACCCTTTTCATCATAATGAAATTCCCAATTTACAGTTTTTATTTTCTATTCCTGGGTTGAAAGATATTGCAGTTTTAGTTTCCCAGATTTGCACCTGAAAATCTTGAGTTAGATTTGAGGCACTTAGAGTTTCAGGCGGCCACGAAACTTGCCAAAATTGGTGTAAGTAAATTTCAAGCGCGTTATTAACTTCAAGACCTTTCCAGCGGTTCAAGCGGTTCGCGAATCGAGTCCTAGATCAAAAGTTATGGCCCGGGAAGTTGGCGCACTTTCTAGAAGATACAATTGTAAATGTTCTTTTAAAATTTGAACTTCAAGTTGTAATTTTTTGGCGCCAAACCGCCTAAACTCAAATTTGAATGTTGTTTTGGCTCTAAACAAAAGAGGAGCTCTATTTATGGGCGGGTTTCTAATTTTTTTTTGGTAACTTTTTGGGGACAAGTTCGCATATTGCGAAAGGGTGATTCTGTAGCTTTTTGTAACTTGCATGTGTTGTGGAACTTGGGGATTTGAGATCCTCTGCATGTAAGAAGCTCCATTTTCTGAATAATAAAATTATTCTCTTGTTTGTGGGTTATTTTCTAAGTCTCGGGCTGTGCCCTCATCAATTAATATATATTACCTTTAAAACTTAAATTTTCACTACAAGAAAGTAAATAATTCACAAGGTAATATTATTAGCTTTACAATTTTCACTTATTAAAAAAAACATAAATTAATAAAATTGTTTAACTTTCTATTTTTAAATTAGGACCATAATTATGAATAAATAGAATGATTCTATATTACCTTTATGTTTCTAATTTAAGAGTTACTTGTTACTTCTTTTTCCTTTTTTCCTTTTTAATGTATATATGAATTAGGGAAGGTAGGGACACCTAAGGCCTACTAAAGTTAGTTTTTTTTTTTTTCTTTAAAATGAATAAATAAAAAAGTAAAAGTTTAATTTGTTTCCACACTAACTTTTATATTTTTTAAATTTATTTTTAAATAATATGAAACTATGAGTTAAAACTTTTGAAGAATGAGTTCAATAAAGCTCAGATGAGAGAGTTTTTTTAAATTATAAAATATATATATTGCCGAATAGTTGATTTACACGATGGCTTAGAGAATTCATTAAATTTATTAATTTTCTTTACTATCATATTAACTACAGTCATATAATATCACCACAAAAGGCAATTTATATATTCAACTCAATATAATTTTGATGTCAAAACACAACCAAGATTGGCACATAGTTTCTGTTAACCCTAGTTTATATATATATATTTCGTTAACTCGTTACAGGAAGTAACTTCATGTGGCAAGGGATATGAAAGTTTGATTGATTTGAAAGTTGCAAAATTTATTTCATGAATGATGAGGATATTGGCCTATCTCCTTCCTACGCCAGCCACCAATGGTTACATCTACTTGCACACGCATTGATTGGTTGATGACTTACTGGCATATTTTTAAATGCACATCACCTATCCTTTCTAGCACACCGTACTGGACCTATAGAACAGAATAAGCATGGGCGATTACCTGCACAACCACCACTATCACCTCTATACAATGTGAACGGGCGCATTAACATTTAATATCCTTGTGGATTTTCTTGACACTTGACACGATTAGAGGTCTTAAATGATGAAATTGACTGGTGGCTTTGTAACAGGTTAAATTTTGAACCAACTAGCACGCCAAGGCTACTAAGCATGGTTTCTATGCAACATCCATTTTATTTTAGGGTTAACTTATTCATGGCTTTCCTCTTTTTGGCTACAACTGCAGATTATTAATCTTTAATAAGGAAATATGGAGGTATATTTATTATTATTATTATTTGTGTTTGATTTATTGTCAGATGGCAATGACGAAACTTTACTAGTGCAATTTATAGACAACCTGTCTGCCTGGTGGCAACGTTCACCATTCCCTTTACCTTCCTCAACATAATCCCAAGCGAAGGATCCTTCAGAGAGGGGCTCACCTTCTTATGGCTGTGATGAGCGCCCAACTTAGCCTACAAGTGATATTATTTTAATACAACTTTAGGTTTATTTTAATTAGTGAGACATTACAGGAATTCCAAGTGATTAAATTTATTCTTTATTTTGTTTTTTTGTTTTTTAAATAGAAATCTTTACATTTGGGGTAGTTAATGGGGTTTCAACTCCTCTCAGATTTGTTGATTTATTTGAATGATCTCGGCTAAATTTCTTTTCTTGTCTTGCTTTGCTGAGATCACAGAGTTAAGATATATTTCCATTAAATCTAATAATAATGTTCACATTTAGTTTCTTGCTAGCATTCGTTGTGCACAAAAACCATTATATTTTAATATAATACACCTATAGTACTTCTATTTTTTTTAATGTGTCTGTTGTAGCAAGAATATATTTCTTTTGGCTCCATATAGCAAGTATTAGTATTTCTATTTTATTTTAAGCAATCTTATATTTCATCTATTCTATTCCCTTAAATATTAACATGTTGATTTCTACAATGCTCATTGGTATTGTACAGATTATTTGATTTGGCAGAAAATACATATTTAAAATCTATATAATGCAGATTTAGGTAAAAAGAAACAAATAAGGCAGTCCCTTCATGCCAATTTACTTGCTTACTTATTCTCCTGTATACCTAATTATTATGGAATTTTTACAGACCTGTAGAGGTTATCTCGAGCATCTTACATGTATTATATATCTAATATATGATATATACATTTTATGAAATGTATGGAATAACTAGAAAAATCTTTAGTAAATTCTTCATAAGCAGATATCTATTTCCTTTATAATAAGGTGATATTTTTCATTGAAGATGATGTTCAGTATTGCAAAAAGATTTATTGTACGTTACTCTTTTATTTCACAGTAGAATATTTTATTTTGTATCTCTCGAACCTATGGACTAAATTTGGGTGCCATTTGTTTAACTATGTTTCCCAGATCTATAAAATAAACATTATCATTTTTAAATAAGCATTTTGCAAACATTCTATAAATTAATCACGAGAATAGATCTTAGAGAGTTTGCAATAAGAGAAATGCATTTAATTTTATTCTATTTTATTTCCATTTTTATTTTCATAGAGGATGACTCCAACATCTTAGAGGCATTAGAAAACTAATCATGTAATTAAAATAACCATTTTAGTGAGAAGCAAAAACAAATACCCACTGTTTATGATAAACAAATATCGCCTTTTGTTTTTACCGGATCTCTTTTTGGTGACATGGGTCTGCCACCTTTTAGAACTCGTGACCAGCAGAGCCGCAACGGAATTACTTAGCCAACCGAGCTAGGGCCCCCGCCCTACCGGATCTCTTTTTGGTGACATGGGTCTGCCACCTTTTATTTTTTACACAAAAATAAAATCATCTTTTGAAGTTCAAATACAAGGACCTATTTTATGCTTTAAGCACAATATCACTTCCTTCCATTATACCAACAAGGTTTCACATAGAACAACAAAAGCACATAAAAATATGAGGGATTGCTCTATTCCATAATTCCTTCCTACTACAAAATAATAAATTTCATTTTACATAATTACTTGGAAATAAAATGAATGACATGTCAAATAATACAAACTTGCTCTCTACCCTACCGTAATGGTGTCATGGAGCCTCATGGAATCTATCCATACCCCCAACCAAGGAATTATTTTAGCTCCATGATGATAAATGGAGTCTTCTCTTAGTTTTACAAAGGATGAAACTAACATAGCACAACTTTCATGAATCTAGGTTATCTAAATTATATTTTCAACCATGACCCATACACTATGCCACCTTCTTACAACCAATAAACAAGGCTAAATAGAAATAGGAAGAACTTATCTCTTTTTTTTTTGGTGAAGGGATTGAGCTCTTTCATCCATCTTTACTCTCCAATCCAAACCATCTATCTTCCCAAGAGGTAGACTCCTACCCTCTTCTCATTCTTTTTTCCATCTCCACTCAAGTTCTCCAAGAGGAGAAGTGGGTAACACCCTACTCTTCCTTCCTCTCCAAGATATATAGGAGTCTCAACTTGCAATCTTTTTGGATGGGGAGGTGTGGAGTGTACCTACCTCCATCAATGAGAGTCTTTTCGTTATTAAAGAAGAAACATGCACTTGGACAACCCCTCCATCTTTCTATCCCATGCTTTCTTTAAAACTCGTCACTTTCCATTATGAGGACTTTTCAAGGGTCAAATCATGTCCTAGGGGCACTATTGCATGCCTACTTGACCCCTACCACTATGGTATAGAGCCTAGGGGATTCATTTTTGCATCCCAACCAAGGAAATTGACCAACAACCCTCTTTAAAGACCCACCTAAGGTTCCATCCGAGTTTCATATTTGGATAAGGGTTTCTAAGACCTAATCCCCACTTACACCTCACATGAATCACAATTAAATACCCTCACATAAATTAACCATTTTAAACAACTTTCACATACTTATTCTTTCAATACATTACATTTGGCGTCAAATGAGAAGAAGTCTTTTGATTTTCTCTCGCTAGTCTCCCCTTCTCATGCTAACACTGTTACCTTCCTGCACATTACCAAAATGATCATAAGTACAATTGTATATCACATTAATCTATTAGTGGAGTATTCTAAACTTTAACTATATAATAATCAATTTAAAGTTTCAATTTGTATTCCATAGTATATGAGTGCATTCTGCCTTCGTGTTACTGATAATAAAACATAATGTCAGAATGAAATGTAAGATTCTTTCCAAAATATCACCTTATTTCTCATCTAGAATACTCCTAATCATCAATTAAAGAAAACCATGTACCAATTTAGGTTTGACATTAATCGCATGTGAAGTGGGGTCTTACACTGCATTGTTAATGGTGGTGAATAGAGAACTAGGCATTTATGGATTATGGTGTTGAGTCTTTAACTGAACAATGGGCAACAATGTACAAAAGCATACAATATATATAAAGAATGCAAGAAAGACAGTGTAAAAGATATAGGGAATTACAACTGCCTCCTTTTTTGATAGATTTCATCGTCATCAAGTAATCTATGGAAATGAATAAATAACACAAATAATCCTTTGCTTGACAATTTTAAAACTTGACACCAGAATCCATTGATGACAACTACGGTTTTTTCCACTAGTAATAAATGAAAATGCCATGAAATGTTTTCAATAGCAGCAAAACATTACCAATTGATGAAAAGATTTTGATAGATTGAGGTGCGCTTGGCATATATGTGTGGAGAGAAAATATTAAATCTTTTCTTACTTGTGGACAACAAGAAAGTCAACATTAATGAATTATGGTGTTAAGTCTGTAACTCAACAAGAGACACTGACCCATAAAGGTGGTCAAATACAGGAAAGAATAGACATCAAGACATAAAATGCAGAGGACAAAAAACAATAGACATTAACCCATAAAATGCAGAGAACAACAAACAATATATGTTAACCGACAAAATGCAGAGATGAAAAAAACTATAAAATGACATTGTAAAAGATATAATAACTTACAAATGCCTTGTTTATTGTTTCCAATATGATAGAAATAAGCCCTTCTAGCAGACACAAATTTCATCCTCATCAATATTTTTGAGAAAATGAATAAACAACACAAAAAATGAGTATGTAAAAGATATAGGAACTTACAAATGCCTCATTTTTGGTTTCCAATATCATAGATATAAACCCTCTCAATAGACACGGATTTCATATACATAAAAATCTACACCATAATCCATTAATGATGCCTGTGTAACGCCCGTCGTGCAAACCCTAGAGAACAAACATTGCAAACAATCTTTTAAAAAAAAAAAAAAAAATACAAAGTAAACATGCAACTAAACATTAAAACACATTTACATTGCACATTAACATCTTAATGTTAAATCCTCTGGGGCACGCGAGGTTACATCGCATAAAAAAATCATAAAGAAAGATAGAAGATAATACTAAACAACTTTAACCAATAACATTGCAATAACCATTTATAAAAGTACATCCATGAACCAAGAGTGAAAGTATTATTACATCACATATTACAATCATAAAGAATCTCTTACAATAATGTGTACAAAGGTTCCTAAATAATATATCATTGATTAAACATTACATTCCATTATCTTAATAAATGAATTACAATAAATTTCCCATACATGTGGGATACATAAATAGTACAAATAATGAATGAGGTACAAAGTGAACAACTGGTACAAGCTCCCACTGAGGAACGCTGAGAGAATAGACGTCGATGGGGAAAGAATGTTGATGGGGAACCCAACGGGTGCGGAACACGTTCCACCCAACCACGCGGGTTATAAATAACCCAACCCCTGTGCTCAGAGGTGACAAGGAAGAAATCACGACCATGAATGCCAAAACCGACTCCAATAGAACAACATAATGCAAAACTCAAATACAACATCAAGGATTATAATGACATAAACGACAACATCCATGAGTCAACATAATAACATAAAGCCATGAAACTCATCACAATGACTAAGGAAAATACCATTAAACAAATAACCAAAGAACATTCATGAAACATTTCCAAATGAAACTAAAATGATAATCAGAATACAATTCTAGATGAACCCTAAACCAACAATCAAAAAATAATTCCATATGAACTTTGAACCAACAATTGGAAAACAATTCCAGAGGCAACCAAGAAACAAGGCATAAGGGCATCTAGTGGAGAGTGTCATCGTATAGCCTACATGGGTTATCCTAGCCCTTCCTCCAAACTGAGGCGCTGACCCCCATCTATGGTTATCCTGGCCCTTCCTCCTACTTGAGGTGCCAACCCCATAGGGTAGCTCATGCGGAGCTGTCAACCTCTCATGAGGACAAGGTTACGACTTTGCCAACCACGGCTTTCTCAGCCTACCATTAGTCTGCGATAGCCCTAATGCATAGACAAGGTATCTAATTATTATCTTATATGCTTTACTACCCATCCCCCTAAGTTCTATTATTAGGTTTTCACTTGTTACATTACTCTTACACGGGTTATCCTGAGCTCTTCCTCTTTTCGAGGTATCGGCCCCCACGAAGAGCCACTCTCCTTGAGACCCCAAACATAAACCAAAACAAGGCAAGGGTTGTACCATAAAGTATAAAGCATATAACGCAAAACAAATACATGCGAGGCATTACCCATCTCGCGATAACCCATAATCAAAATCTCAACAATCTCGTACAACCCTTCCAAAAACATAATGCTAAAATCATGCGACAGCCCGAGCACATAATACGAGGGTAAACATCTAATGATAAGAACATGCCTCTGGAAAACTAGGGTTCACAAACTCCAAAAATTGGGCTCATAAGATCGACAAGGTTCCCACATCCAAAGAAAACAAAATCCAAAACAATAATAAAAAGGTGATAACAAAATCACATAATCTTATAACTTGAGAAACAATTGGTTCAATTGCATTTATAATTTATATTTTACTCGATGCAATTTTGAAATAAAGCACAAAAATAAGTTCGACAAAATTATATAATTTTCTTCTTTTAATTAATCAATGAAACTAAATTTCATAATTTTATCATTATAAAAAGAACATTATATATTACATTAATACACAACATATATATATATATACAATAAAACTAATATATATATATATATTAATATTTAAATATACAATAAAACTCTAAAAAATAAAATATATATTAATAGTTAAATATAAATATATATTGAAATTTTAATAACATTTTTTAATAAATAAAAGTAACTTACCAAGGATGCAACAGGGCCGTATATGGACTACGCAGCAGTCCCTACGGGCTGTTGTATGTAGTTTTCCCTATAGGCTATTGTACGCAGCAGTCCGTATGGACTGCTGTGCAGTCGGCGGTCCATAGGGTGAGGGGCAGGGTACGGCCCAGTCGTCTCCCCCCAAACCCTTATTACAAATATATATATATATATATATATATAATTCCCTTTTCTTTTAAAACAAAAACAAAGAATTTGCACATTACACGAGGTCGCCGACCAGGCACAGGTCGGGCACGGAAATCGAAAGTATAGAGAACCATTTCTTTTAACAGTAACAGAAAAAATTAATTTTTAAATATAAATATGTATATTATATTTTATATATATATATATATATATATTTCACAAAACCAACTTCTGTAGGAGCACTGGTTATCAAACAGATGTAAGCATAATATATTTTTAAATATATATATATATATACATAAGAGTATATAATCAAAAATTTATTTGTTTTCAGAGGAAAATACAATGTTTTCTTTCAAATCAAATCATAACAGATTGGGCATCATCATAAAATGAATATTGTATTTAGTTATTTCTTGAAAGAGTTTTCTAAAAAACTCATATCGTTTATTTTCTCACAGAAATCATATTTACTATTTTTATTTCCAGCAACTCCATAATTTCTGTAACTTCTTTAATTTTCCAGTGAATGCCCAACTCACAATTTTGCAATTAAATAAAAGATATCTCTTTTCTTTTTCGAAAACTCTAAAAAAAAAACAATATAAAAGAAATTTTCTAATTTAATTCCAGCTTTTCTGCCAAACTCAATAATCATTCGTCCTTTTTATCTTTCCTTTTCTTTATTGATTTTTTTTTCTATTTATCAATAATTTTTGTTTTAATTCCGATTTTACAAGCTTTACTTGCAATGCACACAATTTCATTTATTTATTTTCATAATTTTTTTGATAAAGGGAAAAATAGATTTTGAAGGGATCTGGAACCCTAATACAAAAAGAGCAAGGCTGCAGAAAAAGACAGCAAGCAACCAGCAAAAAAGATCAGCTCCACAACAAGACCAATCAAGATTTACAATTTACACTTTTCTTGTGGGAGCGGAGAATCATATCAAAAGAAGGCTCAGAGGATTTTAACTTTTTTTCCTTTAACAGTGATCCAACCTTCTTCCACTTGCGCTGCTTTACCATGCCAAACCAGCTCGCGATTTTCTTGAGAATGAAAGCCAACAACAAGTGAGATAGGAGAATCATCTTGAATCCTTTGCTCAGAAAAAGACTTCAAAGAAGACCCGCCAGAGAGGGAAGCCGAAACACTACCACCAGAAGTGGTAGACTTAGACTCAATAGGAGAAGCACTAGCATCCCCGCCAGATGAAACGATAGGAGTGGGCGTTCCAAGACCTTCGGAAGCAACCACTTCAGAAAAACTCATATTCTGATCAGCTTTCTTCTCAACCGTATAATGTTGTTGAGAGGCACCTTTCCACCAAGTAGTTGTCTTAGTTTTTTTCTGTAATCCGCAATGCACAGCCGCATGTCCAGTATTGAAGCATCGTCTACATCGGAAGGGAATCCCTTCATAGTCCAAAGATTGGACCCAAGAGCCTTTAGAAGATTTAAGGACTTCAACAGGTAGCCCTTTTGAAACATTTATTTCAACTAGAATGCGAGCATAGGTGGAATGAAGGATGTCAAAATATTCATCACCCACCATCAAGAAATCACCAAGGGCTTCACCCACTTCCTCCAAAAGAGAGTCATGCCAAAGGTGAAGGGGGAGATTGGGCAATCTAACCCAAATCAAGAATTTATTAAAAGTTTCAGAAACAGGATTGAAATCAGAATGCCAAGGTTTGATCATCAACATATATTTATATTCCCAGAAAAAATAATTTTCACACAAGATTACTTTTCTGTCTTGAGCATTGTCAAATTTAGTAGCAAAAAATCCCTTAGCCAAGGGATAAATGTTAACTTTACCCGAAATTAGAGGCTCCCATTTGCTAGAAATCTAGGAATGCAGCTGGGGGAGGTTAGGCCAAAAACCTTTGAACCGACAGATCACCCCACAGAGGGAAAGATCAGCAGCAACCTCCTCAATATCTTCAACTGTTTCATCTTTCAGCTTTACAGAAATAGCACTCCTGACAGGGATAAATCCACCATAATTCCCAAGCTTGGGACCTGCAAAATTCGTGGCTTTAGCCTTAGGCCCAATCCCCATGAGTTTCATTCCACCAGGCACCGAAGAAATAGGGCTAGCCCCTCCCTGACCACCGCCAAAGGTCATTCCAGTTGTCTGCAAAACGGCCCCAAAAACACCATGGTCCAACATAGGAGGAAGGGCGCCACCAAACTCCACAGAAGATAGCTCGACCAACGACACCACCGCCACTCCAGCACTCACTTTAGGGTTTCCATTAGCATCTACAGACGCCTCCCACACAGCGGATTCAAAAGACCGTTTCTCGCTCGCAGCCATGATTATTAATTATCTTCAATAATCTAATTTAATTAAATTAACAAGATACAAATTTAATATTTAATTAACACTTTAACTAAAACACATGACTTTTAAAATAAGACTTTTTAAATATTTTAATACAAATTAATCCAACACTAATATAAACATTTATTAACATCATTAATTAAATAAATCACCAAATACAAAACTCCAACGTAAAATAAATACGAACAAGACACTTACACAAAACACAGTAATAAAATACAGAAATGACAACACAACGACACACAATACCATTCAATCAGGACGGTTTGACAACATGGGACGGGGTGACTTCCTTGTCATCTCTATTTCAACATTATGTCGTTGGGTTATTGGTGCTCGCCCTGTCCTGCCGAAGCAGGTGGAATCGAGACTCTGTACCTGCAATCCCTGCATACAAACAAGATCGTGTACATGTACATATATATAAAATCAAAGCATTACATTGTGAGAAGGAATTGCAGCGTAGCAGGGCACTCGTAAACGAGTGGTGCTACATTGTCCTCTCACCAACTATACTAACAATTATAATATCAATGATGAAATAACATTTCTAACTAACTAATCACAACATAAAATAGATTACTAAATCACTGCATCATAATATATAACTAAAATCAAATTAACATCACCAACCATAATGTCATATCAAATAACCATGCCCTCTAATGAAATAACATCATCACCAAAAAGTCTAACTATCCAAACCAAACAACAAATAGTACTATCACAGTATCAAAGTATCAAACCAAAGCACAGAAGTATCAAATACAAACAACATGAGGGGTATTACAGCCTGCAATTTAGTTTGTTCATAATAAATGAAAATTAGGGACTAGTAAATGCAGGGAACAACAAACAATATTAACCCATAAAATACAAAGGTATAAAAAAATATAAAAGGACACTATAAAAGATATAGGAAATTACAACCAACTCTTCTTTTCTTGCAACATGATAGACATAAACCTTGTCAACAAACATAGATTTCTCTCTCATAAAACAATCTAAGCAAGTGAATAAACAACATAAAAATGACAATATAAAAGATATAGGAACTTACAAATCGAGCTCCTTTTTCGCTTTCAATATGATAGATGTAAACTGCCTCAGCAAATGAGAATGTGAAGAATGAAAGAATTGAATCATTTATTCTACATCTATCGGTAGAGGGAAATGGGAAATCAAATGGAGAACGTAGTTATTACATGTGGAGGCAAAAATTTTGAGTGAATTCAAACAACTAGGTAGAGGAGAGAAGAGACATTGACAATTGGGTGATAACACTTGCTTTTCCATGCAAGGATTGAGATACCACAAACAACAGGGTAGTTGCTAGTATCTAGCAAGGCTCTCTATGAAAGCATTTATCTACATCAGAAGTCCTTATACTGGTTCAAAACCTAACTAAGAAGGAAAGCAAACTAGATCTTGACTTCTTTCCAATTCCCCCCATTTTGAACTTACGATGGATATAGACTATGTGAATAGACATAGATGTCATCCTCATCAGCCAATCTAAGCAAATGAACAAACATCACAAATCATTCTTTTCTCAAGAGAATCAAAACTTTATACCATAAGCCATTAATGGCAGTTGCATTTCAGTTTATTGACAATAAATGAAAATGACAGACTATATATGCATAAGGTCGTCATTAGAACGCTATGCGTGGACAACAACAGTGGGTGCAAAAACACAACTATATCAAAGAAAATTAGGAAGCCATGAAATATTTTCAATAGCAAGAAAAGATTAGGAATTGATGTTTTTTTGAATTTTAAAATGATTACAAAAAAGTAGTGTATTGATGAAATGTTTGTCATAACAAATAATCCTTTGCTTGAAAGTCTTAAAACTTGACACTAGAATCCAATTATGACCACTGCGCTTCTACCCATTGAACATAAATGAAAATCAGGCACTAACAAATGCTAAATTTCCTTGTTAGAACACTAGGCATTGACATAAACACTCGATGCGAGGAGACGACTATATCAAATAATATTACAAAGCCACGAAATATTTGCAATAGTAAAAAAACATTATCAATTGATGAAATGAGTTTCATAGATTCAGGTGTAGTTGGCATGCATGCGTGGAGAGAAAATATTAGTCCCATTCTTAACTATGGGCAGCAAAGAAGTTGACATTAATGAATCATGGTGTTAAGTCTTTAATTCAACAACAAAGAGTGACTCATAAAATGTAGAAATTAATCCATAAAATGCAGGCAGCAAGAAACAATAGGCAACAACTCATAAAATGTAGAAATGTAAAAAAGTATAAAATTACAATGTAAAAGATACAAGAACTTACAATCACCTTGTTCTTCACTTCAAATACGATAGACATAAACCCTTCCAACAAAAATAGATTCCACTTCCATCAAATAATCTAAGAAAATGAATAAATAATGCAAAAAATGAGAGTGTAAAATATATAGGAACTTACAAATGCTTTCTCTTTTTCTTCCAATATGATAGATATAAACTTTCTCAAGAGACGCATATTTCACCCTCATCAAACAGTCCAAGCAAATGAATAAATAATGCAAACTATCCTTTGCTCCACAGACTTAAAACTTCACACCATAAGCCATTAATGATGCCTGCAATTCAGTCTATTCACAATAAGTGAAAGGACTAATGAATGCAAAGAACAACAAACAATAGACATTAATCCATAAAATGTAGAGCTGCAAAAAACTATAAAACAACATTGTGAAAGATATTGTAACTTACAACCGCCTTTTTTTTCACTTCTAATATGATAGACATAAATCCTATTAATAGATGCATATTTCACTCTTATGAAACAATCTGAGCAAGCGAATAAATAATGCAAAAATTGACAGTGAAAAAAATATAGGAACTTACAAATGACTCTTTTTTCACTTCCAATACGATTGATATTAATTGTCTCAATAGACACATATTTCACCTTCATCAAATAGTCAAAGCAAATGAATAAACAACATAAATGAAAATTAGGGTCTATATATGCGTAATGTTGTCATTAAAATGTGATGTGTGGGCAGAAATACAAGATGTGAAGACATCACTAGATCAAAGAACATTTGAAATCTATGTAAAATTTCTAATAGTAATGAAGCATTAGGAATTGTCTAAATTTTTCCTTTTCTCCTACCAAAAAATAGTTTGCAATAAAATAGGGCCGATCACAAATGCAAAGATGTAAAAAACTATAAAGCGACATTGTAAAAGATATAGGAACTTACATACACATCATTTTTCCCTTGCAAAATAGTACACATAGACCTTGTCGATAGACAAAGATTTCACCCCCATCAAACAATCTAAGCAAATCAATAAACGATGCGAAAAATGACAATGTAAAAGATATGAGAACTTACAAAGGTTTGCTTTTTTGTCTCCAATAGGATAGATATAAATCCTCTCAATAGAAACAGATTTCGCCCTCATCAAATTATCCATAGATCTTGTGAATAGAGTATATTACTCATAAAATGGATATAAACCCTCTCAATGGAAGACATTATCTAACAAATAACTTTGAGAATCTATAGGACTTGCCAGGTGAGCCATGCCGGGGAAATAGGAGCTATGAAGATACATAAATGTACCTATTATAGTTTCCATGCACTTGGATAACATTTATCACCATCAAAGCTCCTCATGATGGTTGAAAACCTGTTTAAGAAATTAGGTAAACCAGATCAACTTCTTTTCAATTCCTCCCATTCTGAACTTGAAGGAAATTGGTCTTTTATTCTGTAACTTCATTTACAAGGTACTAGACACAAATCCTATCAACAGGGATAGATCTCAGTGTCATCAAATAGTTAGAGCAAGTGAAGAAAGTATGCAAAAATTGTAATGTAAAAGATATAGTAACTTACAAATGCCTCATTTTTTGTTTCAAATATGATGGATATAAACTTTGTCAATAGACACATATTTCACTCTCATCAAACAATCCAAGCAAATGAAATCCTTTGCTAGACAAACTAAAAAGTTCACACCATAAGCCATTAGTGACACATGCATTTTAGTCTATTCACAGTAAATGAAAATTAGGTACAAATAAATGCATAATGCCCTTATTAAAATGCCATGTGTACATAGAAATAGTGGGTGCAAAGATAGGACTATATCAAATGATATTACAAAGCCATGAAGTATTTTCAATAACAAGAAAACATTAGGAATTGATTATATTTTTCCATTTCTTGTGCAGAAAATAATTTGCAATTGGGAAAATACAAAACCACATGAAAAATAGCAATAGCCAATGAAGAATACTTAAAATCTTTGTAAAATGTTTGGATGGTTAGGGAAAAACATTTCGTATTTATGAAATGTTTCTCATAGCAAATTGACTTATATAGTACAAAGATGTCAAAAATTGTAAAATGAGACTGTAAAAGATATAGGTACTTACAACCACCTCATTTTTTGCTTCCAACATGATAGAATAAAATCTTGTCAATAGGGATATATTTGATGCTTATCAAACAATCTGAGCAAGTGAATAAACAATGGAAAAATGACAGTGTAAAAGATATAGGATCTCACAAATGCCTTTTTTTCGCTTCCAATGTGATAGATATAAACTCTTTGAATAATAATATAGGTAAATGAATAAACAATGCAAAGAATCCTTTGCTTAACAGACTGAATACTTCATGGCATAAGCCATTAATGACACCTACATTTTAGTCTATTCACAATAAATGGAAGTTATTTGGATTTGCTAAAAAAAAATGTGTGGGTAGGAACATTGAGCATGAAGACATGACTATATCAATGAACATTACAAAGGCATGCAATATTTCTAATAGCAACCAAACATTAGGAACTGAACAAGTTTTCCACTTTATCACGCCAAGAAAAATTTGGAACAGAACAGGGAACATTACAATTGTAGGTATGTAAAAAACTATCAAACGACACTACAAAAGATCTAAGAACTTACAAACGCCTCGTGGTTCACTTCCAATATGATAGACATAAACCCTATGAGTAGACACAGATTTCACTCTTGTCAAACAATGTGAAAAAATGAGTAGACAACACAAGAAAATGATAGTGTAGTAGATATAGGAACTTACAAACTCCTCGTTCTTTGCGTCCAACACAATAGATATAAACTCTCTCAATAGAGACTAATTTACTTTCATCAAACAATTTGAGCAAATGAATAAGAAACACAAACAATCTTTTGCTTGACAGACTTAAGACTTCACACCATAAGCCATTAATGAATTAAAAATGCATATAAACTATACAATAACATTGTGAAAGATATAGGAAGGTACAAATTCCTTGTTTTTTATCCATTTGCAATGAATGAAAATTAGACTGAAATAGAAGCATAAAGTCCTTGGAGACAAAAGACATGTAAACTAATAGTTTTCATTGTCATCGAACAATGTGAGCAAATGAGTAGACAATGCAAGAAAATGATAGTGTAGTAGTTATAGGAACTTACAAATGCCTCGTTCTTTGTGTCCAACACAATAGATATAAACTCTTTCAATAGAGATTGATTTCACTCTCATCAAACAATTTGAACAAATGAACAAGAAACACAAACAATTTTTTGCTGGACAGAGTTAAGACTTCACACCATAAGCCATTAACAAATTGCAAATGCATATAAACTATAAAATACCATTTTGAAAGATATAGGAAGGTACATGTATTTTTTTATCCATTCGCAATGAATGAAAATTAGACCCAAATAAAAGCTTAATGTCCTTGGCTCGACAAAAGACATGTTAACTAGCATCAATAACTATAATCTATTTTGGAATAAAATTGATATATTGAAACTGTAGTATAGGTGTTTTCAGAGATAAAATGAACAATTTCAATGTTTGAAAAAATAGTGTGACTCAAAATAATATGTTTGTCATGTCTAAATGTCCTCATCTCCCTCGTGATTGACTTATGAAGATTTTGGAAAACAAAAACTAAGTTTTTCAAAAGAGCATTGCAAACAAGCCTACAATCATTTTTCTAGATAAATAATTGTTGGGAGGAAGATGTAGTGTTCATGCATTCTAGAAAACAAAATCTAAGTTCTTAAAAATAGCATTACAAACAAGGCCACAATTATTTTTATAGATAAATAATTCTTGGAAGAATACAAAACTGTATGTAAAAGCATTATAAATTTTAGTAGACATGTTTTCAATTTCACATAAAAGCAACATTGGATCACTATAGCTTTTGTTTGATCACAAACATGTATTACTATGATTTGCACAGAGTAAAGAGTATTACACATGGAACATTACTTACAATTGTTTATGAAATTGCAAGCAAATTTTTTTACATCTATAGTATGTATGTTTGAAACAGATGAATAAACAACTGTGAAGTTATGTGGTGCATATAAGAAGTCAAAATAAACTAAAACATAACTTATAACTATTTATGAAATTGCAAGAAAAATTGTTCACATCTATACTATGTATGTTTGAAAGAGATGAAAAGACAATTGTCAAGTTATGTGGTGCATATAAGAGGTGAAAATAAACTATCATACTACTTGATAAAAGAATTAACATAATTGTCTTGTCATTGAAATTGTCAACAACAGCTATGTTGTGTAGGCTCTTAGACATTTTGCTTATTCACATTGTTCTATGTTGGAATGTTGCACTGCTTGGATCCTTCTTCACAATTAATGAGCATTACACTCCTCAGAATGTAGTTGCTATGATATGCTATCAATGAATAAGAATAAAAATTGGAATAGTGTAGGGTAAGCACATGTGTTAAACTACAAATGTTTTTTCAACTTGGTGGAGATGTCATGTTGCTTCCTTTAGTGAAAATTTGTATGATGCAATTATCCATTGCAAGTGTGAATGTTCCTTGTAGTTGAAACTTCCACAACATGGGCATTACTACAGACATGTCTCTCTTATAATTTTGAAATGGTATTGCAGTTAGCTAGGGGAAGTTGTTTCGTAGCTGTTACATTTGTGCAGATAATAGTGCACAACTCCATATGTTGTTTGAATAGTGCATTGGAGGAAATACATATATTCAATTATTTTTTCAGCACCACATGTACACCACACAAAATCATTGTTTGATGTTTGTGTAGAACAACTATTTGTTTACATGAAGTGTAGATTGGTTCGTATGGGGACAAGTGGACAATTCTAGGTCTCAGCGTTCCAATCACCTGCAATGGTAATGCAGATGTAATTAGTGACAAATTATAGTAATGCGTCATTTAGGAAATTCATGATAGCAAGGCACACATGACAAGCGCTTTGAATCAAAAATCTATACTATCATGTAAAATGTAAATGATTCAAGTGTTTACTTCCATGTTTGAGGACTTTAGTGGTTCTAGGGAGGATTTTGTAGATGAATCATTGAATTCGTCAATGAAGCTAGACTATTTTGTTTTCATCAAACTTGTGCCTTTTGGACAAAATGAACAATATTTCTAAACAATATGAAAGGGGTTTTTGTTGATGCTAGGATCAGTTGAAGTGTCAAATAGAGCTTGTATGGCTGATGGGGACTATAAGCTATAAAATACACAATTGTCAAGATGAAAAATTCCAAGGGAAATCAATTTAAGAATTTGATGGCATTGAATTAGAATAAAAACTGTATATTCTAAAATACATACATTAATCTAATCATATAGAGACTGTTAAAATGTAAATGTTGTCAATGCAGAAAAGCATTTTATAAGAAAGTTTGCTCTATGGAAAAAAAATTGTAAGAAGTATTTAGTAAATTCCAAAAAGAAAAGTGTTCAAATTCTACAATGTCAACATGAATTATGCAGAACATCTTACAGTGCCAAAATCATCTTAACTTGCAACTCGTATTGCATTGGCACTTGATGATGAATAGTAACAATGGCACCAATTGTTCCAATAGAGTAGTTGTCATTTGATTGGATGAGCTATAAGATGGTTGTGTTGGGAATTAGTTTACATTCTTTACATACTTTTTCAATGGGTTCAATGGTGCTTCTAGCAATTAAAACAAGGGAATAATCAACATCCCCTCTTTCATATTGTGTTTTTTTCCTAATGACAAAATTTGTGAAAGAGACACTTGTATGAGGTGATAACAATGGTAGAAATGTGTCAATTAGTTTGTTGTTGATGTTTACAGTGATTGCCATTTGGCCATGACTATCAACTAAATCAACATGCACAATTGCTGCTTTTGGTGGTGTTCTAGGATTTGTCGTAATAGCAAGGCCATAAATGGCTAAAATGTCACCTTCAAATGCTAAAGCCAATTGTTTTGTGCATATGTCGAGGATGCTTGATGGCTTTGTAGTTTTTTTTTTCAATCTGTACATTGCAATTTGAACAATGGAAAAAACTAAATGGATAATTAAACATATAAAGATTCAACCTATATGTGACACAAATGGGATATAGTACT
The DNA here is from genome assembly GCA_007258455.2 of Sequoia sempervirens. NCBI lineage: Eukaryota > Viridiplantae > Streptophyta > Pinopsida > Cupressales > Cupressaceae > Sequoia > Sequoia sempervirens. Next base: position 72,488,711 of record VDFB02047230.1, on the reverse strand, counting down.
CACCTCTTTTCATCTTGTTTGTCAATCAATTGATCCATTTTGTGCTGTGTAGGAAATGCAGTTTGTGTTTTCCAAATATTTTTGAAAACATATTGAATGAGATATTTATGTCAAACACGTATTAAAACAAACTGAAAAGAAAAAATTAATGAGGTTTGATATGATTTTGAAGTTTGTTGGTGTCAATTGTCAAGTATTTACTTGTTTGTATATGCTCTAGATGCTATGGTGTAGGCTAGGAAATGCTAAGATATATGTTGTATGAAGTAGCAAGAGATCTGTAACCTACAACCAAAAATTTAAAAACTTGATATGCATAGAAAAATATTATATGGTTCTGTTGCAAGCTAGTTCTGCGATGCATAACAATTTTGACTTTGCAATTTGCTTCTAATAAAGAAACGTATGGTGTGCAATGCTTTAGTAATATTTTTCATAATAGCATACCTACTTCAAAACAATGTGTAGTCATTTACAATAGCATAGACATGCAAGATATTTCCAACAGTATGATTTATAGTGTTCTCTTCGAACAATAGCCAGACTTGAAATTTGCATGAGTAGAAAAAAACAGCAGTGACATAAGAAGCTCATAGCAACTACATTAGATAGTATAAACAAAAAATTGAATAGGACTTAGCAGAAGTTGTGGAATCAATTTAAAAATTTCATATCCATGAATTAAATATTTTTTGGATGTGCTTGAATCTAGTTCTACAATCCATAAAAAATTTAGTTTTGTAATTTGTTTGTAATGAAGAAACATATAATGTGCAAATACTTAGAAATATTGTGCATGATAGCATACTTGTTTCAGAATAGATATATAGTTACTTGCAATTGCATAATCATGTTAGAGGTTTAGAAGAGCATACCTAGTAGTCCCGACCAGGAACAATAGCAAAGTCAAGATCTGCATAGGAAGAACAACGGAAGAGTAAGTATTCTTATTAGAGGCAACAATAGTATGAAGAATAATTGATCCAATAATTCTTTTATATTCACAAAAATTGCATGTTGGTTTTCTACAACCATGAGCAACAATGATAATAGCACACTGCAGAGAGAATGTTGATAGTAAACAGTTGCACTTGTAAAATTGTATACTATGTCCCCATGACTAGAGTGGAAGGGATATTCCAAAGTGGTCTAACCAATATGTATCTAGTATTTTGAATTTGACAGTAGCAATTTCGATGTTATGTATCCAAGAGTGATCCAACAGACTGCTTCCATGTGTTGTTGGCTTGTAAACAATCAATGGTAATTTGTGTTGTTCCATAAATTCAAGAAGAAGTGATTTTTCTCTTGTGGATTCTAACATGTCAATGTTAAAGTCTACAACAATAATCAATTTCGAATTAGGTGGCAATGAGATAACAATAGTTTGTATAAAATTAAAAAGATCATGAATAGGTGTGTTTGATGTCAAGTACAAATTTATGATGTGCATAGAAATATGCACATGCAATAGGTCAATGGTTATTGATTCTAGATATTTTGTTGAAATTTTTTTGAAATTTTGCACTAAAATTGTTTTCCTATAGCATGTTAATAGGCCATGAATACCTATTGCAGTATAGCAATTGGATGTTTTTTCAAGTAATCCAATGTAGTCGAGCAGATTATGTTTGGTTTCTTGGAGGCAAAGGATAGTTGATTGGAGCATATCATGGTCATGGACTATTTCTTGTGCATGCAATACAAAGCTACGTGTATTCAAAGAGCATATTATAAAATGATTTGGAGAGAAATAAAAAAGGTTGTGCTCTACTTTCCATTGTGCCAAGGCCAAAAGGTGTTGCAATTCACCATTTACTTTTTCTGACACTCTAATGTTTTGTTGTTGCAGCTTATGCATGAGATACAGTGACTTGATGTTTCCTACACGTGATAAAGTAGTTTACACAAGACCATGTTGATAGACCTTACATGGGTCAAAAGAAATTGTGTCCATTGTCAAACCTTGTGCTCTATGAATAGTTCACGCACATGCAAGTTGCAAAGGAAATTGTGCTCTAGTGACTATTTTTGTACCTATTTTGACTTTTTCTAATGATTCTCATTATGGCTGTCCAAGAAGGCATAATACAATTCATGTATAGATATTGCATTCTTTGTCAACACAATTTTCCAATAGTGGAATCATTGAATTCTATCCAAATGATGTCTTATTGCTCGGTTGTATGCAATTTGAAGATGCCATCTACACCATTGACTAGTCTATCTTTTGTATCAATGTTGCAAGTGATCAATTCAACCAAAATGTCTTGCTTGAGTAGAATTGTGCTAGGAAATGATGATTTTGGAGGTTGACATTGAATACATTATCAATTGTTATGTCTTGTTTATCAATTGCATGTAATACATAAAGCTTTTTTGATAAGTTGTCTAGCATTTTTTTGTTGTGCATGTTGACTATTGTATTCCTATGAAACAAGTATGGATATCATGGATCATTTGGAGGTTTCTTATAGCACATTGCATTCAAATAGCCAATGTCTTGATTGGTTTGTTGACCAATCCTAGCATGATTAAGTATGGAAATGAAATGTTGATTTGTTTGTCTAATCACACTATGTAGTTCAAAGCACTTGAAATTGTTGATTCAAAAGGTGTATGTCATTTTCTCCTTATCTATTATTGGTTCTTTGAATATCCAGGTATCACACACAGGTTGTGCTTGGTAGAAATTGTAACGCTCACCACATAACCCTAGAGAATGTCACACACCTAATGGAAGCAAACAATTTTTTTTTAAAGTGTAATTAAACAAGTAAAGTAAACTACACTAACACTTACATTCTCTAAGGTATGTGACAACGCTTACTTACAATACCCGTAACTAACAAAAGTTACTAAATATAACTTATATCTATTACTCATGAATTAAAGATCATACATCCAATAACATTAAAAAACATCACTTAAGCTACAAAGTACAATAATGATTCATTCACACATTGCATTTATTCAATATTACAATTACAATTCTCATTTCCAAATGAGATAGTTTATACAAAAGTGTTACAATTACAAATTACAAAGATTCTCCTTGAATACAATTGAGGAGTAATACAATTACAAGGTATCTAATAGATACAAGTGAGAACATGAAAGAAAAAAAAAATCCATTGGAACACACGAGCTCTCCAATCATGAAGTACCTGCCATCACGAACAAGATCTAGGGACCCAACAGTGTAAGGTGCACGTTCCACCCAACCAAGTGGTACCTAAAGGACCAACCCCTGTGCTAGGAGATAGTAAAAGAGATTCCTAGGCAAAACCTACAACCTCTAGACATAGGCAAAAACAATACTAAACTACACAAGTACAATACTAACATGTTGGTTACAATGCTTCCAGAAAACAATGATCATCTATACAATACAACAAACTGACTGACGGTTGTCATAGGAGGAGTGTCATCACAAAGTTGCATGGGTTACCCTGGTGAATCTTCCTAGGCTTCGACCCCCATCTTGAGTTACCCTGGTGACATCTTACAAAACCCAGACCCACATGTAATCCAATGTGGAATCGATTATCTTTCAGAGAGACAAGATATCGATCTTGCCATTCCAGGCCTTCTTGTCTCATCCCAAGTCTATACTAGCCCTTGAGTCCATGAGCGAGAAAATTTTAATAAGTTAAGTGTTTAAACTACCCTTTTCCCCTAACATGTTTATTTAGTTTTCACTGATTAAATTAACTCTACATGAGTTACCCAAACACCACTTTGTGTGTCAGCCCCCATGAAGAGCCACTCCCCTATTAACAACCTAAGGAATCAATTCCACTAACACTGGGTAGACAAGATGCACATAAATCAATTACAAATACCAACTCAATAACAATATACAACACAACTTGTTCATAGAACTAGGTGTCCATACTTAATAAAATACCACATGCACTACCCAAGTTATTTCAAAGCTAAACCAACATAAGTTACAATCCCCATCTCAAGGAAACATATCTGGAAGTCTTACATAAACAAATAACTCAATTTTCTCAACAACGAGAATGAGAGAAAACACAACTTTAAAAGAATAATTTTAGGCAATATATTAATCTAACTTTAGGATTTCCTAAATCCAGATAATTCAATAACACATCGTTTGTAAATACCCAAAGTAAATAAAATTACATTTTCAAAATTAAGGAATTCAAAAAACTAATTGTTTAATTTCATTCACAATTTAAATAAGGAACTAAACCAATTGTTTTACTTCAAATTTTCTCAATTATAACTAATGATAAGAATCAATTTTTTTTAAATAAAATCATTTTATTATAAAATAAATATTTGCATATGTTATAATAAAATAGTCTTAAGATCATTATATTTAAATATAAATATATATTAAACATATATATATATTTAAATATATATTTATAAAATCAATTTAAATTCTAAATCATTTAAATCAAATCCAATTATTTTCTAATTAAATATGCAAATAAAATATACATATATATATATATATATATTTATAAAATTATAATACATAAATATATAAATATAGATATATTATAATTAATATATATATATATAATATATATTACATAATATATATATATAATTTATATTTTATAAGAAAAAACATTTTAAAAACCATAAAGCGCCTGACACAGGGGACGCAGGGTCAAACCCTGCTGGGGGTGGCTGCTACGCAGCCTCCTCCCTAGATGGGGGTGTTGTGGAAGCAACGTAGGCTGCCTGTATAGTCACCTCCATTAAGGAGGGCGGCTGTGGGGTGGAACCCCCCCCTCCCCCCCCATCTCATAAAAAATTTACAAAACAATTCCGCTTGATGGATAAAATTCGTCGTACGACGATTCTCCCAGAAACTTCAAAACTATTTTTTTTAACAAGTTTTTTTAAATGAAAAATTTCAACAAGAAATTTCCTGTATATTATTGCATAAAACAATATATATATATATATATACACCCGTATATATAAAAAAATATATCAACCATACAATCCAAATGGACAAAAAAAAAAATTTACAGAGAGAATTACATAAACAAAATGTCAAAGCACAAATTCTATAAATTTCAATTTTCTAAATTGTATTGGAAAAAAAACTTAAATCCAAACACATAAATTTATATGTTTTTCCTTTTGTTTCCTCTTCCAATTTTTCTATTGTAAAACAAATGATTTTCTCCAGAGGATCTAAAATTTTCTATAATTTTGTACAGAAATTTCTAAAAATTTATAGCAATTTCTCAAGCAACCTTTCAAAATTTAAAATCAAAGCTTTTAAACAATAAGAAATAAAATAACCTGTTTTTGAAGTTTGAAGAAATGAGAACTGAAGTTGAGCTTCCCTGCAAAATCCAATCTTCCAAAATCTCCACTTCCAAACCAAAAATGTAAAAATACAAAGAAAACCTTCCTCTATTTTAGCAACCAAATTTCCAAGATATTTTTCATTTTCCATCAAATCCCTCAATAAACTCCCTCAACACTTAGTCAAAATTCAAAAATATCCCTCTCAACCAACATAGTTATTTCCTCCTTATGCATTTACAAGATATTTTTGCTTTTAAATAATTTAAAACAAAATTTAATTTCCAAATAAATTTAAATCACTTAATCTATGCACTTTACAAAACAACTTTAATTATTTAATTTATTTAATCAACAACTTTAATTTAATTAATTAATTTATCCATTTAATAAGATAAATTTAATCAATAGATTAAATTACCTTACCAATTGAATAAAATAAAATTAATTAAATTAAATAACAATTTAATCTAAAATACATAAATTAACATTTACAACCACTTAAACATTAATTTTCACATATAATTCCCACCGATAATAAATTATCAAAACATCAAAGACGACATGACTCAACAACAAACCAAACACAAACTAATGACAAACTATGATAGGGTTGTGGTTTGACAAGGGAACCATGTTACTATCTCCCAATCAACAATACCGTTGGGATATGGACACACTCAGACCTGTAAAGCCAAGTGGAGATGATGTCATGTACCTGCAATCTTGCAAACAAGACAAGTGTCGAACATGCATATAACATAGGGGACACACCGTGAAGAGAAATTGCAGAATCACAGGGTGCTCGCAAGCGAGTGATGTAATCCCGTCCTCTTCACCAATACAGTCACATCAAGACTGACGAAATTTAAGCATCAATAAATCAACATATGAGCATACATCAATATTATCAAATAGCAACTACGCTAATCCATAAGCATAACATAAATCATAAGCAACCACATAAAGTATCATCACACCACAGTATAACATCAACAACGCTCTAATGTCAGCGATCATAAAACAATAACAAGGTATCTAAGTCTGACAAAATAAAAACATTGTCTAACAACATAGCAAACCAGAGGGGTGCTACAAAAATCACCACAGAAAATGATATCTATGCTTCCAAAAGGTGATGTTAGTGTGTACTTGATTTGACGAAATCTTATGTCAATGTTGTAAAGGAATTTTAAACCAATCAATGAGATGCCATCAATAAGAAGAATTTTCATTTGGTCTAATTTTTTGCTTAGGGCATCAAATATGTGTGAATCTAGAGGAAACATTTTTGAAGAGTTGTATGGAAATTGGAAGATTGAATGTGCAATGATGCCACCTGCATTGAATGCAACTTTTCCTGTTGAAGAAACAATAATGCCTTTAGGCTTGAGTGGATCACTATCTAGTTTTTTATCACAGAATCAAATCATTGCCTCAAAAAATATTTTTGTTGTGAAGGTTTTCCCTGTGCCTGCCCCACCTGTCAAGAACAAGTACAATGGTTTTTCAAAGCAAATCTTTTTTACATTAGTATGTCCTTTACTATTGATTGTTGTTCTCTGTTCAATTGTCTTCGTAGTTTGTAGTATTATTTTTTGTTTAATAGAAATGGATGTGCAATCTTTGAGAATAGTTTTTTGTAGATAGAATCTTTGAGCTTCGTATTCTTCATATGGTTCAAGTCACTTATGATGTCATACTTTTCCATGCCATTTTCCTATTTGCTTGTATCAATTTCATCTGCAATGTCTATTGTTGGATAGTTATCATTTTCATATTTTGTGGAAGCTTCATCAATGTCACCCCATTTAGAAACAATTTGTGTAGTATACAAATTTTTGATATTTGCAATTTGTGCTTTGTTTGCATTGAATGTTGCACTCCATGTTTCATATCCAATTAACAAGGTTTGTTCACTAGATCTGAAAGGCACACACATTATAAGTTTTTTCTCTGCAATAATTCTCAGGGTCAATGTGCAGATTGTATCTTACATAGCGTATGATATGCGGAGTTGCTCTTTTTTGTAACTTTCTAGGGGTAAAAAGTGACATATTTAGCCACTTATAAATTATCAAGAGCTTTTGGTAGTTGCATGTATTTTTCTATTATATATGCACACATGATTTTTTTAGAATCGTCTTGCTCTTTTGCCAATAGATTAGGGCTTTTTAACATGTACACTCTACTTTCTAATGGTGTTGTATTGATGAAAACAGTTTTCCTTGAGCATTTACACAATGGCAATGAGAATGATATGAACAAATTGACGACTGGAAATTTGTTGATAGTTAAGCAATGCATTGCCAAGCTTCCATATAAATTGCATTTTTCCATCATAAGCAGTAGTGCATTTACGCCATAATTTCTGAAATGCAAGAGACAATGTTCTATCTTGTTTTGTCATATATGATCTATAGTAAGATGCATCAACGTATATGTCTAAAATAAATTGTGTATCTGTATTTGCATACAATAGTTTGGGCACTTTGTTTACAAAGGAATTTATCCAAATGTTAGATGGGTCTCTTTTCAGCATGACAATTTTGCGTGACAATGTTGATCGAAGCATTATAATGTAGTCATTTTCATCCATTTCCAATTCATGCAAGAAATTTTCAAATGAAAATTCCTTTTTGTAATGTTTATTTATGAGTTGCTTAAATTATTTCTCCTTGATTGTAGCATTAGGCACTGGAAGTGGTTCTAAAATTGTTGTTTTGCTCATCGGAGGCAAAGGGAATCTAAATCTGCAACTTGAATTTTTGTATTTCTTGCAACTCTTTGTACGATGATGTGTTTGCATTTTGGAAATATTTGTATCAAGTAGTAATGAGTCACATGAAATATACTTTTCCACAAAGCTTTCTATTTTAGTATTTAAATTGGCATATATAGGTGCATCTTTTATCCATAGCAAAAAATGAACATGCTCATTGCCTAGCTTTTGGAAGTCTTTAACAAAAGAATAGTTTGTGACTTGTCCAAATAGCTCATGGTTTTTTAGCATCATTTTTTGAAATGTGTTGACCCTGTGGTTGAAATAACAACTGCAAAGCACTGGATTTTTTCTGATTTCAAAATACAAGTCCCTATCTTCTATAGTTTCATTACACTTTGATTGTTGCGGAACACATATTCAATGCAAAGCTGTGCACAATGGCTCCCAAAAATTCTCAACACTTGTTAATGTCACAAAAAAAGTTGGAGGTCCCAATTGTCTTATCATTGCAAATATGTTATTTTTAGTGTTTTCCAAATAATTAGGTGAGGTATGAATGTTTTTTAATATTCTATAGCCCAATGGAGATCGTTTTATTTTTTCAAGTTTGTTGGATTGCACACATATTTTGCAAGAAATTTTTCACCTTTCAATTCAGTTTTTCGTATGCAAATCCATGCTAGTGAGGATACTTGGTGAATAATAATTTTAATAGCTTTTAAAAAAATATTTGTTATGTGTGTTCCAAAGTCATTGTCTTTATGCATAAGCTCCCATCTTACAATTTTTTGGTATGTCAATTTTTTAGTAATGTTAGTTGGATGAGTTGAACCATAGAACAGAGTTGGGAAATTCATCTCCTTTGCATACATGTCCTAGAAAATACCAAGAGGTTTAAACCCTTATGATGGAACAATTTCAATGATTGTTGTGTCAAGGTCTTTGATTGATTGTGTTTCATTAAACTAATGTATAACCAATTCAGTTATTGGCTCCTCATCATCTTCATACATGTCATCTTGCATAGTCAGTTTTGTTTCAAATAATGTTTGCATTTGTGTTGATTTCTTTGCCAACAACTCATGCCATTCTCTATTTATAGAGATGTTCTCTTTTTTGTATAGTGGTGTTTTGGATAGTGCAATTAAAGAATCCATGACTATGGAAGGTCTAACATTTCCTTGTGCAAGTGCATTATCATATTCTAGCTTTCACTTCAATCTAACTACTACTATTGCAGTTTCATCTAGTTACCTAGGCAATGCTTGTTGCACTTTATCAAAATCTATAGGAACATTGATAATTGTCCTGAGCAAGCCATATTGTGCTTGTTTATATCTCAATTTCCTGATATGTGCAAAAGCTATGCACAAAGATACAAGCCTTTCCTCTAGAGAAGTCAAAGAGTGAACAACATCTATTCGTGCATTCTATCTTATTCTTGAAGGCATGGAAAAATATGGAATCTTACCATCTAGTGTAGCTTTTATACATTGTATGCAAATGGGATACCCTATTGTTGTTTTAACATCTGAGTAAATAACAAGGAGAAAGTTTCTACAAGTACATTATCAACTTTACAAATGTTGTGATGGAAATGGAGCATGTCACAAATAGAGCATGATTGTGGGTGTGTCGTTTATTGTTTGCAGGTATGAGTTAATAGATTTTTGGACTATGTTGTTTTTTGTGTGAATTCCTTTTGCTTTTGATCTTTGATAATTGTTGTTTGTATTTTGGAGCATATAATATCTATATAGTTTACATTTCAATTTTGGAAAATGTAAAGCATAACCCTTTTGTGTACTTCACATTTGTCTTTTCAAAGAACGTAATGATTGTTGTTGCATTGGATTTTGGAGGGAATCACATAATTGAATTTTACTAAGTGGGTAGGATTGAATTATTCTTGTGAGATTGGTAGTGGGTAGGACAAAACTAGATTTTGTAGTTTGTAGAACATTTGTATGGGATGTATGTGCATTCTAGATTTTCGCTTTTAGGGAGCGTAATGTCTCATGTGATCTTAACTTTGCTTTAGCTAGTGTATGTATTGTTGTAATTGTTCGTTTTTTATGAGAACTAGTTATATTGTTTATTGTATTTGATTCAAAAGTGCTTGACATATGTTGAACAAAAAGTGGATCCTTCATATGGATGTTCTAAGTCAATTTTTCTTTTTGCTGAAGTGGTTCATAATGATAATGGCCCAAGCTACTTGGAAAGAAAACTAAGTTTAGATTTCTTCTTGGCTTCATGAAATTAGAGTATGTTTTGGCCCTAAGAAATGGAGATGCTTGCCATATGTGTATTGTTGCATCAAACATATGGTACAACCATAGTGCACAAAATTCAGATCCTTCAAGGCCACTTTGCACATATGGCATCCCAATTCTAGAAATTAATGATTGTAACTATAATAGATGATTGTTGCTTTGTATGATAGATTAACTAAAAGCATCAAAACAATCAATTACATATTTTTTTCCAATTTTCAGTGCATTGGCCAATTACTATGCCATAAATAATCGCAAAACAATTGGATCAAATTGTTAAGCAAGCAAAAAATCTATAGCAACAAACATGCTTTCACCACATATACTAGCAAATGTAGCTACTGTACTAAGTCCAAGTGTTTCAAATGCATTTGTTGTTGTGTGCCAAATGTTGTCCAAATTGCAGTATGTAATTTGCAAGTGTGGTTGGATATTTTCAATGCGATTGTATGTATTTAGCCATGAAAACACAAGCTCATAGTGGTCGTTAGGAGGAATTGTATCGTGGAAAAGAATTGATATTACAAGATTACATGCATCCTTGTTGAAATTTAAGTACATTGTTTTGTATGTTAAAGACAAAGTGTGTATTGGTATGTTTATCCAATATGCTAGCTATTTTAGATAGAATGTGTCACTCCAAAGCCTAGTTTCACCACTATTGTTGATTTTTGTGGCTAAAAGCCTCATTCTTCGTAGATACATTTTTTTTCATGTATATTATGCAAATTTGTTAGCATTGTTGTGTGCAAGTTAGTATCATAGGAGCTTAAAGCTATAGGACAATTATTGTGAAAACAATCTAAGAAATGATCCATGAAACCATTGCATAGTTGTTTTGATATATAACAATAATGAAGCAAAACATGTACTGTATCAAATAGGCAATTGCCAACTTTGTAATTGAATGATTCAATTAAAAAAAATTAGCATAGTGCAGAGCTTCATCAATTGATGTGAAAGGTGCATTCACACTTGGTTTGTAGGTTTCTACTACAATTGGTTGTTGTGATAGTTTTTTAACATGATTATTTGTAACCATATTGGCAGATTTCATGTGAAAGGACAAAAGATACAAATTGTATTGACACTACTTAGTACAGTTAATTACTATAAAAGAGTGTGTGAAGCTTCAAATATTTAATACACACAAAGAATAATTGAAGAGGAAATTACTCACCATGATCAGTAGCAATGTAGAATTCCTAACTATAGCCTTGGGTCTACTATTGCACACTAAAAAGCCTACAATGCAAGAACACATTCTTAATATCAATTTATGTGACTAAAATGAAACTTTTTTTTAGGACTAAGCAGGGTAGTGGGTATTTGAAAATAGGAAAAAGAGAAACAAGCATTGATCAAAAACAATGCAAAATATGGCATGATATCACAAAATTGGAAATCCTATATAGTCCAAGCTCTACAAAAAAGAAACCAAATAAATTGAGCAATGGCAAATGAATTCAACAAAAGCAAGGAAACTGAGCGTAAGCAAATAAATTGATCAATTTTAATAGTAATATTACATTATAGTCTTCAACTCTATGTATGGTTTGAGCCTAAATACATATATGCATACACATAGACATGTGCATATATATATATATATATATATATACATATATGTATTAATGCAATTGTAATCTTGGAACTTCTAAGCAAATTCTGCACTACCAATCTGTAAACAGCAAAAACTTTTCCAAATAGAAGGGTATTATGCTTTATCCATTTGGTCCAAAAAACCAATGGACAATGTGCAACATTGAAGAACAAAAGAATATTATGCCATGTCTATGTGTTGTGGGAAGGGAAACTGTGAAATACAATATGCAAGAAAATTTTGTGCTCTCAAGTCCTAAGGAGCAACAACTTTACAATGTCCAAGGTAATTCCACTGTCTCAACATATAATTAGCAATAGTGTTTCAAGATCCATGGAAACTATGCTTTACCAAATTCTTGCATTAAAATTATATTTACAAAATTACAATTTTCCTTGATACGATTAAAAACATAATTGTAGCTTTCTAATATAGACTTTGGTGAGTGATTACTAGTAACTTAAATAGAGTAGCAATGTCCAACATCGATGCTTAGATAACCATAGAGGTTTCCAATTTTGTGAAGCTGGAAAATTTCTATAGTCTCCACTTTCTGACCGTGAACGCCATCCTGCCAAAGGTTTCTTCTTTATTGCATTTGATTCCTGTAGTGAAACAAGGTCCATTACAAATGAGTGGAAGCAAGTGATCAAGTCATTTTATGTATAACTATAAATATAGGTGAAATATTAATTGAAATATGCAATTACCAATTGTACAAAATATGTTTATTGAATGACATTGTAATAATATAGAAGCAAAACATAACAATAGTGGATAAAGCACAAAGAAGGAGAAGCCAAAAGTGAAAAAAGGTTATAGTTGCAAACAATAGCATAGGAAAATAGGCTTGATGCATGACTATAATTGTAATCTAGTATATTTTCTATATTTAACTAGAATAATTTTCTTGTAGGAAGAATAGGTCATGATTATATAAAATAGGAATAAAAAATAGAGTGAACCTACAAATTTAGACCATAGCACGTTACAAATTTGATCTCCTATGTACTCACATATGCAGAAAATGATTTGAGTAACAACCACCACCTAAGAAGAACAAGACACCTATCAATCTTAATAATAAATAGAAAATTTGTATAACAATGCATTCCAATTTCCAATGCAACAGCTCAACTTTGGCACCAATTTTACACAAGGCATGTGAAATACTATGAACAATGCCACCTATCCACAAAAACATTTGTAGTGAAGACATGTGTATAGCAAAAACACATTAGTAATGCATAAGCCTATCACAATTTTCTATGCATCAATGAGATTTTTGCTATATTTTGTGGGATTATTTTCTCCATAGCAAATTTTGGCCTTTGTTTTACAATTTTCTCATTGGTTGTTGGTTTTTTTCCTTGTGCTTTTGTATAATGTTTTTTGTGCACCGATGCCTATTAGTGAGTGTGTTGGAAATTGTGCTGCTAAATTATACATGTCCCTATGCTAATGATTTGGGGATTAATTTATTAAAAGAAAATTATTGATTTTTTTTTCAATTTTCTCATTGGTTGGCATTTTCATCGTGGTTTTGTCATTTTGTAATTTATTTAATTTTTGTAATGAACTTTTCTATTGGAAATATTTCATGACTTTGTAATTTTCTTTGATATAATTATGTCTTTGCACCCACTGTTTCTGGCAACATGTGGCATTTTAACAGGTACATTTGCATTTACTATTTGTGAATTTTCATTTATTGTGAATAGACTAAAGTGCAAGTGTCATTAGTGGCTTATGGTGTGAAGTTTTAAATCTGTTGAGCAAAGTATTATTTGTGTTTTTTATTCATTTTCTTAGATTACATGCATGATGCACATGCATCAAAATCTATTGTAAATCAGACATATCTTGAATAGATAGACATCCTTCAATGTCTATCACCATTTCATGAATTTACATAATTAATTTGGATTGGAAAAATATAAAATGATGACCAAAATATCAAAAGCTAATGAGGAAATTGCAAAAACAGAGGTTAATCCATAAGAACATTAATCAATAAGGAACAATAGAGATTAAACCATTGCAGAAATGTAAAAAAAAATTGAGGGTGACATTTGTGCCTATTGAGAGGGTTTATGTCTACCGTATTGGATGCAAAAAATGGGCCATTTGTAAGTTCCAATATATTTTATAGTGTCATTTTATAGTTTTTTAAATCTCTACATTTTATGGGTTAATGTCTATTGTTTGTTAATCTATGCATTTTGTGGGTTAATGTCTACTCTTCCCTATCTTTGAGTGCTTTTATAGATTAGTCTATGTTCTTCACTAGAATACTTAACACCAAAATTCATTAATGCCATCTTCTCTATTGACCACGATAAAGATGGGAAGTAATATTTTCTCTGCATGCTTGCATGCCAAGTGCACTTCAATCTATTAAATAAAAATGAAAAATAGGCCTACATGAGTACAAAATGTCTCCATATGAAATCATTTTTTCAATTGGAAATTTTTTATTTCTATTGCAAATATTTCATGGCTTTGTAATGTTATTAGATATAGTCGTGTCCTGGCACCAAGTGTTCCTCTCAATGTGTGGTGTTTTAACAAGGACATTTAGCATTCCCTAGTTCCTAATTTTCATTTATTGTCAATGGATTGAAGTGCAGTTGACATTAATGGATTTTTTTGTCATGTTCTAATACTATTGAGCAAAGGATTATTTGCATTGTCTAATCATTTCCACTTGAATTATTTAATGACAATGAAATCTATCAAAAAAATAGGCATTTGTAATTTCCTATATCTTTTACACTGTCTTTTATGTGTTGTCTAATCATTTGCTTAGTTTGTTTGATGAGAGTGAAACCTGCGTCTCTTGAGTTTGAAAGTTCATATATCTTTTACACTATCATTTCATATTTTTTTATCTCCCTCTAATGGGTTAATCTTTGTTGATCCTTATCATTGAATGCTTTTATTTGTTGATGTTTATTGTCCATTTAAAGATGTCACACCATAATTCATAAATGTTGAGTTCTTTGTTGACCACCATTAACAATGCAACTAATCTATTGTCTGCTACACATGCATTCCAATTGCAGTTCAATCTATGAAATAAAAATTAGGTCTAGATAAATACAAAATCTATCATTGTAAAATCTGTAATATTTCATCAATATGCAATTTTTTTTTTTTGGGACATCCAATTCTTCTTTTAGATTAGATTCATAATCTTCTATCTTTTCTCTTCATTTCATTGATTAGGAATGGAACTAATCTTTTCTCTACATGCATGCATGCAAACTGCATTTTAATTTATTAAATAAAAATGAAAATCAGGTCTAAATAAAAGCAAAATGTCTCAATATAAAATCATTTCATCAACTACTAATGTTTTTCTCTATTGTTTATTGTTGTCTACATTTTATGGGTTAACGTCTATTCTTCACTATCTTTGACTGCTTTTATGGGTTAGTCTATGTTGTTGAGTTAAAGACTTAACGCTATAATTCATTAATGTTGACTTCTATGTTGGCCTTGATTAAGAATGGAAGTAAGCATTTCTTTGCATGCATGCATGCCAGCTACACTTCAATCTATTAGATGAAAATGTGAATTGTTCCTATTGGAAATATAGTTGTGTGTTTGTATGAGTCCAGGGATTTTCTTAGAGACATTAATCCATAAAAACATTCAACAATAGTGAAGAACATAAATATTAAAAATAGAAGGTTTGTGTTTATTGGTAGCTAAAAAGGATCCATTTGTAAGTTGCTATATCTTTTACACCATCATTTTATATTTTACTTCTATGTCCCTATAACAGTTTAATCCCTCTTGCTCCCTATCATTGATTTTTTTATGGCTTAATCTTTGATGCTCAGTTAAAGACTTAACACCATAATCCATTAATGTCAACTTTTGTGTTAGTCATCACTAACAATGGAACTAATCTTTTCTCTGTCAAACATGAATGTCAACTGCACTTAAATCTATCAAATGAAAATTAGTTCTAAATAACTAAAAATATATTTCAATGTAAAATTTGTCTATTGAGAGGATTTATAACTATCCTATTCATATGCATACTATAAAAAATATCTTTACATTATTTTAAAGCACTTGTGTTGTTTTAACCATGTTTTGGGCCTCACAAGGGTTTTTCATAATTTTCTCATGGTGTTTCTAACAATTATTGTTGCGAAGACTAATTTTTTCTGCACACTATTGCCTATCAATGCATTCGTTAGAAATCATGGCACTATAATTTATCCCATGGTTTCTAGCATTATTTTATTAAAAGGGAGTTTGGGCTGTTATTTTGCAAATTTTCCATTCAATCCAAATTAATTGTATGTCCATGAAACAACGAAAGTCATTGAAACATGTCTATCTGTTAAAGATATACCTAACGCTCTATCTATTTCTTGATCTATGAACATCATGCACATGTTCAAGAAATCATTGTGGACATCTCTGGTGGGTAAGTCACATTGTTGATAGTAATTGGAATGTTTGATTGGAAATTGGAATGCATGATTACATAGATTTTATTTACTATTAAGATTGATAGGCGCCTTGATAATAGAAGCAATAGCTTACTACTATAAGGAAATCAATAGATGTAGCTAGCAAAATCAAAAATTGCTTCAAGAAAATAGGATTTTGATGCTCGTGATTTTAGCTACCTATTTGAGACGTAGTTTTCCAAGATTTGAAGAAGCAACACCAATGGCCAAATTCATGTGAGCATGGGAAATATTTCCCATAGTATATACCACTATTATAACTATGACTACAAAAGCAACAACAGTTGCCAGTCACTCGCCAGCAGCCAGCCAAGATTAAAATAAAAGTTGAAAGAGTGTCTACTGCACTTCACATAGATTACATCAACTTCATTAGAGAACATCTAACAAGGATATGTCCATAACACATAATAAATATGAATTGTATTCAAAAAAAGGTACAAAGCCTCATTAGATAGACTATAGATTTGTAATACTATATATATAATCTTGCAAAAATCATAAGAAGATTAAATGAGCAAAAATGGAAAAAGTGTTGGATCTTAGTTGTGTTCATGGTTTGTCCTTGATGACAAAATCACTTTCATGGTTCTCATGGTTTGATAGTTTTAGATTTGGTCTATCAGGATCTTTATGCTTTGATAGGATACATATTTGATTGCTCTTGGCTATTGCAAATGGATAATCATTATGATTCAAGTTCAGGTTCATGTTGATCCTCATGAGAATTCTGGTTCAGATTTATGAATGCAATATATCTTCAAATGGTTATGGTTACTGACAGTGTTGGTAAGGCTTGATACAGGTTATTCAGATGATGTTCATTGTGATAGGGCATGCATTAGCTTTTGTGATAAATGATATTGCTATCTTGATAGGTCATTCAGGTTGATTGTGGTTCAAATTATTTAGGTATATCATTTTCAGTATGATTTTGGCTTCATTGTTATCTATCAGGTTTATCTTGGCATATGATATTCAATTATTATTGAGCTTTTTCATGACACTCTATTGGAGGTAAAGCCACACATGGCTTTGACTTGGCTTTTTTAGTAATCAGGTTCTTCATGAGATATTGTTTACATTGCATATTACATTTAGTGTATTTTGACCTCACTCGGGCTTACCATATTTCATATAGTCCATTTAAATTTTTGTTTGTATCGGTTTTGATATGTCTCAACCTTGATAGTCGACATTGGTTATCACATTGGCTCTATATTTATTTGTGTTTGACTTAAGTAAAAAGTTACTTGGCAGCCATCATTCTTCTGAGTCAGCTTTTTTGGAGGATCTTTGACTTAGAATAAATTTTATTCCATGATCATTGTGTATCGACAGCCTATATGCAATTTATGGAGTGTGACTTGGCATTTGAGTTGGTAATAATGTTTAAAGTGATAATGTGGATCGACACTTCTTTGAGCAATTATCTAGGTGATAACTATGTCGACATTTTTGGAAAAAGGTATAAGACAACAGATTCAAAATTCATCATGATGTCTTACAAATTTCATGTGAATTGTTTTTTTGTGGACTTGAAATCTCATTATGATTTTAAAAATTCATCGAATGACTTGGTAATTGAAGGAATAAGGAAAAGCATGTTTTATGGTTATCATTTTGGCTGAGTATGGAACCCTAGCCACTGCCATGGTATACTTGTAACTGTTGTTTCTCAGTGGTTTAGCTAGCTGTAACAACATTATCAAGGAGAAATTCACTGTGTTTAAGCATGATGGGTATGGCTGCTCAGTTTGATGTTTTTCTTTGGCTAAAAGCTCGAATCTGGAAGGAGATTTGATGGCGTTACTCAGTTAGGTTGGTAAATACTTCATTACTATTTTATCATGCATTTATTTTTCAGCTTCATGCATGTACATGTATTATTTCTTTCTTTTTGGAAAATGGATTTATGGCAGTTATTGTTCTTGCTCGAAACCAAGAAAAAAAATGGGCTTTGATTTATCTCTATCAGAAATGCTTGTTTTGATTCCAGTTATTCTTGGCTGCATAATGGGAAGTTTGAAAAAAATGATTTATTGATTGGTATTTGGTGGAGATATGGGTTCGATTTTGTGATAAATATTCTTCCAATCTGACTTAGCAGTGAAGGTTTATTGTCATTGTTTTTTCCTTCTAAAACGACTCTCTACATTTTGGTTACTTATGAAGTAAATGATGCCCTGATAGATTATTATTATTCTTGCAATGAGGGTTTATGATTTTTAGTTGATGGGTAGTTGTGCATTTTGAAAAATCTGTCAGTTACATTGTGGACTCATTTCATTCATTACAAAAAATATGGTTTCTGCATATAGGTTTTTTGAAAATAGCTTCAAATGGTTTTATTAAGAAAATGATTGCACTTGATCTGGGTTTTGTAAAAACTCTTACAGTTTGAAAAAGGAGCATTGATATATTCTTGACAGAGTTTATTACAGCTTACTGTACAGGCATTACTCATGATATTCCACCAATTGCTAATCATCATTCTACTAGCTCATATTCTAAAAACAGAATGGGGGTTTCAGATTCCTTTGAAAAATGAAATCTATGAAGATTTTTTGTTGGTAGACCTATATTTGAAAAATATATATACATAGTTTTTTATCACTGTGAGGTTGATGTGAGGGGATTCTATGATATCATAACTTACTGTTGTATCAAAAATGAAATTGTGAAAAATCTCTATTATAAAAGTTTGAAAACATAATGCAGAGTATTATTATAAAAAACCTTGTTTATTTCATATTTTAAAGATTCATGTTGAATCTTTAGGATATTAGATAGAGAGGTATGTGTGAGCTAAATGAAACAGAGAGATCCTCTGAGTTATTGTAATTTTGTAATCTGATGAGGGGTTGGTGCTCCTTGAGTGGATGCTCAGAAATTGGCCTATAAGGCATTGTAAGCTGTGGTTTTTGAAGTTAAGCCAGTGAGGCAATTTAGGAGTGGTTTTTCTACCCTAGGAGGGTTTTCCACTCGAAAAATTCTTTGTCTTATGGTCTCTTTGTTTTGATGTCATAATGCTTCTTGATTGTGATAATTTTGTGAGTATCAGTTTGAGCATTGTTGAATGTTAGTTTCCTCATTTCTGAAAATAGCTATATCAAATGTCTTGCACAAGTGTTCTATCATTGTTGAAAGTTTTGATTCAATAGAAATTATAAATGTATTCGTTTGATTCATAGCTCAAAAATTGTTGTAATGTGCTTAAAGTTTTTGTTATCTCAACACCTATCTTGTGTCATTCTGTTGCACTCTTGTTGCAGTGTCTTATAAAGCTACATTGAAATCTGTTGGTTAAGAAGTGATTCAATAATGTTGGTCTTCATTTACACAGTCTTATGAGTTGCGCTTGCACTGTCATCATGCTTTGATTGTTAATCAATGCCAGTCACAATTGTTTTGGAAAATGCAAGATATCTCACTCAAATCATATTTGCATAAGTTGTCTAAAGGAATGAGTTAATGTTGTCATATCTTTATTTACCCCTTTTCATGAATGCTCTCAAGGTGATTACTTTTCTCGGTTGTCATTAAAAAGGAAATCAGATTTTAAAGTCTTTGTCAATGTGTAGAAAAAGGTTCAGACACTGATTCACCCCCCCCCTCTCAGTGTCTGTCAATAACTTCAACAAAAAGATACTACATTGTTCATTGTAGCTTTAATATTAATGTCCATACTTCACACGATTCAGGGAACATTAAAAATTGATATATAAGATGAAATAATTAAAATGTTACTCACATGTTAGTTTAACTTTTCAATGCTTATCTCTACTTCCTCACTAGTGGGCATTGTCACAGATGCAAATTCCTGTGCAATTTTAGTTTCTCTATCTATGATCAGCTTCAAAACTGGTTCAAAGATGAGGTCACAAATACATACTACAATGCATTAAGTAGAAGTGTTAAGCCTATAAAAGGAAATGACATTGCAATTTATTTGGAGGAAAATTTATCATGCTTACCAACCACACAGTAAAAATAATAGTTATATATTTGATCAATATATTTAACTATCAATACTTATTTTTTATCCTAAAATTAAGAAATTCTAAAGCCATATATGAGCTTTGATTTATTATTGAACGAAATTCAAAAGAAATCCATTTAATAGCTTTTTCCATGATTTTATTTACATGTATACACTAAAACCAATGCAGAATAAAAATATTTTTTTTTTTCATAGACATCTCACAATGTAATAATTGAACTATCAAAGAATTGATTCTTTGTATAGATAAAATTGAGACCAATCAGTTATGTATCAATGATATGCCCTATAACTATAAATATAAAATGGAAAAGGCTAATTAATTAAACATTTAATTAGGTTATGGACTAAGTTGATGCAATTAGGTATAGATGATGAAGTTGATCAATTATGGATTAAGTAATGAATATCCATAGGGAATATTTTAGTTCTCTATATTTTCTCCCTATTTGATACAATGCAACTAAGTGGTGTTTTGTGAAAGAAGAATTAAAAGTGGGATGGATTGAAATAAAGATTAAGTGGAAAACTACAGTGCAAATTGTTAAGTGAGATGGAAGGCAATTGACATGTTGAAAAGATAAAGGATGATAAAATATGTGTCGTAAAAGGTGAAATATGACATAGGACAAACCAAATTTAGATGATATGCATGCTATGAATATATGACTAAATGATTTATTGATGATTGATCACACTGATTCATGTCATTAGGATGATTATGTTTTGTTTGCATGAATGTACATACAAGATGATGAAATCTCACAAAAATGACAATGCAACTAAATGACACATGATAATGGATAAATTCTGAGGTAAAAAAAGGAATCAATAAGACATATTGCTATACCAACTCCATCTGCAACTAGCAACCTTTATTTTGTTGTAGCAATTAGTGTTATGCTTCATGATGCAGGGGACCATGATGACTATAAGTTATGTGAACATAGACTAAGACACAAATATAATAGAGACCCAATAGACACATTGTCTCTAGCATGTAAACATATGAATGATAATGGTAATTTGGTGCAGGAGCACCTAGCAAAATGAAGATTTCCAATGTTGGTCAATTTGTCAATAGTTGGTAGTAAGGTCTTTTGGTTATTAGGTGGGTCTAGGGATTTGGAGTTATTTGAGTCTATTATGCTAAATAAGGTCTAAAAAGACCATTTAATATGTAATTGGGAGTGTTTTGTGTCTTAGGTGTTAGATTAGCAAAAGCTGCAAAAAGATGTAAATGTTGTCAAGTACAAAATTGTCAAAATGCAACTTTAGGGAATAGGAAAGGTCATGGTAGTTTACAAGTAGTTATAGGAATTTGGAGGTTATAATTTGAATTGAATATGTATATAAATCCTCTTGAAGGCTCAGACTTGGTTGGTGGAATTTTGTATTGAAGCATCCTTAAGAAATATAACGTTCTTTTCTACAAAATTCTCTATTTTCTAAACTTTTCTTCTACTGTACGGACCCGTACAGGATTCAAATGCTTTGAAATTCATTGTACATTATAATAGCATGAATTGGATTTCATTTGATTCCAGTTTGAATGTCTAACATTGTGTTTTGATTGTGTTCTCTTTAAATCTCCATTATTGCCCTGTTATCACAATTTTAAGTGTTGAAGGTTTTTTAAAATGTCAATCTAACCCATTCCACTTACTGTATCAATTGTTTCTCATGGAATGGGTCCAATAATATTTATTTTAAGTGTTTCCATGATTTGGTAGGTAGAGGAGTTGGGTTGTGTGAAATTGGGTGATGCCCTAGGACTGGTAAATGCATTTTTCCATATGAAAATGGTGTGTCAATGAAGGGTTTTGATAAAACAATGAAGGATTTGTCTAGGTGATGGTTTTGTGATCTTGTGCAAAGTATTTAGGAAGTGTTGGATGCATTATTTGGGACTGATAATCCTAGGTGGATAGATTTTCAACAAACCCTAGTGTTTTGGTATGAGAATGGAGGGTTTCTTGGATCAGTGGTCTAGAGGTCAAGTAACTGAGAAATTATTGAGGAATTTATGGTATTGAGTCACAATTTATGACTGTCAAGTGAGTTTGTGTGTTTGACTAGTGTTTTGGAAGTACTTCATTTGGAAATTAGGGCTAAATGAGTAGCCTAAAATAGGGGCAGTTTAGTGATTCTCAATATTTCTTCAAATAAACCTTATAGGACCTATTGGGAGGTTGTGTTAGATCATATTGTGAGTCTTAGAAGGTGTTTTTTAGGCCTTTGTATGGCCTTCTCTAAAATATATCTTCAAGGTTGGATTTTGAGGGCTACAAGCCTCTAGGAGTGTGTTTGTGAAAAGGGAAAAGAATTGGGTTGTAAGTAGTTGATTCCTTGTTGAAGTCTAATCAATTCGTGTTGGTTTGGGAGTATCAACCACCTTGCTTACATCATAATTGTGGTAGTGTGTTTGGTAAAACAACAAGACTAGAAGCAAAAAAAAACATAAACCAAAGATAAAATAACTTAGGCTATGTAAATGTGATGCATCATATATGGGGAAAAGAAACATGCATCACAATTCCAAAAACCTGTGAAACAAATGGCGCTGTAGAAAAATCTAAGCTTCAAGCACATACAATTGATTTGAAATTTTTGAAATGAAGTACTTTACATACTTAGTGTGGATGTAATTGTTAAAGCTATTACAACAATCACTGTGCAGTAAATATCGTGTTCTCTTTCTTACACATCTCATGTCATAGTATTCACAAATGCATAAACTAGTTCAGAGCATATCTCTCCACATCGTTGTAGTAGTATATCAATGTCTATAATGGAGGTAAGATGCAAAACAATAAACATTTGGCATAGATCCCTGCAAAATCGACAACCACTGGAAAACACACTGTGCTACGCTTCTAAATAAAAGGGTGTTGAACATCACACATGTATCTGACATGTGGTTATAGACAATATACATTCTACACCAATTTTATCTAACAACTTCTAAAATTGTCTTCCATATAGTTTCTTTCTTTCAAAGACTAATACTATTTAGTATTTGTTTCACGTACGTATGTATAAATAATAGGTTCATGCCTTTTCCCATACACACACAAACACACACATACACATATATGTAGACATATATATACACACACATATATGTACACATACATACACACACACATATATATACAGATACATACATACATACATACATACATACATACATATGCATACACATATATGTAGATATATATATACATACATATATATACACACATATACACACACACGCACACACACACAGATATATATATATATATATATATATATGTATGTGTATATACTTATATATATACATACATATCAATACATATATATATACATGTAGTAAACAATGAAAATAATCCTTTGCTTGATGGACTCAAAACTCAACACCGTAATCCATTAATGGCGGTTGCACTTGAATCTATTCCCAATAAATGAAAATCATATCTTAATAAATGTAAAATGCAGAACACACACATATATAAACACATATGTATGCATACATACATATATATACATATATATGTACATATACAAATATATGTGTATATATATATATGTATACATACTTATATATATACACACATATATATATATGTATATGTATGTGTATACACATGTATACATAAATATATATACATACATATATACGCACAAGATATTTTTTTCTTAACAACCATAAAACTTAACACCATAATCCATTAATGGCAACTGCACTTGAATCTATTTACAATAACTGAAAATTAGATCAAAATAAATGCAAAATGTGGTCATACACACGAAGCATGTGGGCCACTATTGACAATGCCACATGTCCATAGAAACATTTGCAGGAAGGACACATGACACATGTATAGCAACAAATCATTAGAAAATGATGAATTTTTTTCTTCCATTTCTCCCAATAATAAATCGCAATTGTGAAAATACAAATCCAACAAACGAAACACCAATTTCCAATGACAAAATTGCAAAAAAAAAACACAAACTTCATTTTAATAGTTCCAAATAGACATCTTTGAAATAAGTCTTATCTATACAAGATATCCATGACATACATGGATTGAAACATCAATGGTACATCAGATATATCATGAAAAGATAAACATGTTTCAATGTCTATCATTGTTTCATGTACAAACAATTAATTGGGATTGAAAAAATACAAATTGTAAAAAAATAGCATAAGCTTCATTTTAAGACTTCCAAGTACACATCTTCAACAAAGTCTTATCCATTCAAAAAATGCATGTTGTACATGCATCAAAACATCCATGCTACATCAAACCATGACTGAAACATCAAAATCCAATGAGGAAATTGCAAAAACAGAGATCAATTGATAAAAACACTCATTGATAAGGAACACCAAAGATTAAATCATTGCAGAAATGTAAAAAAATATGAAATCACAGTTTAAAAGATATAGGTACTTACAAGTGCCTCCTTTGTCACTCCCAACACGATAGATATAAGCCCTCTCAATAGATAGAGATTTCACCCTCATCAAAAAATCTGAGCAAATGAATAGTCTGGCAAGCTTAAAACTTCACACCATAAACCATTAACGACGGTTGCACTTCATTATATTCATAATTAAAAAAAAATAGCAAATAGTAACACACACACACACACACACACATATATATATATATATGTACATATACAAATATATATATATCTATATGCAATTTCCTCATTTCCTTTTGATATTTTGGTCATGGTTTTGCATTTTTCCAATCCAAATTAATTGTGTATTCATGAAACAATGATAGGCATTGAAGGATGTCTATCTGTTCAAGATATGTCTGATACCATGGATGTTTTGATGTGTGTGCATCATGCATGTAATCTGACCAAATGAATAAACAAAACAAATAATACTTTTCTCAATAGATTTAAAACTTCACACCACAAGCCACTAAGCCACTAATGACACATGCACTTCAGTCTACTCATAATAAATGAAAATTCACAAATAGTAAATGCAAATGTACTTGTTAAAATGCCATGTGTTGCCAAAAATAGTGGGCGCGAAGACACGACTATATCAAAGAACATTACAAAGTCATGAAATGTTTCCAAGAGAAAAGTTCATTAAAATAATTAAATAAATTACAAAATGACAAAACCATGACAAAAATACAAACAACCAATGAGAAAATTGCAAAAAATATCAATAATTTTCTTTTATTAAATTAATCCCCAAATCATTAGCATAGGGACATATATATTTTAGCAACACTATTTCTAACACACACACTATAGGCATCAAGTGTTACAACAAACACATCACATGAGAGATAGTTGGGCATATTAGTAGTGTTGACGATGATGTTACTCGCAGCAACAGTGCAGATAAAATCCTCACAAGCAAACTGCAAAGAACCTATCTTTACTTGAAAGAATGAACTAGGGAAACCTAAGGTGTCCATGTTATAGGAAAAGGTTAACTTAGCTTAATCCCAAGGCTCTGGTAGTCAGGTCTTGACCATACTAGGTTCACTCTAGGGTATGATGTGATATTGTTGTTAATCTCAAGGGGAATATGGTTATCTTCAATTTCATTAAGAACAACTCTAGTTTCACTAAGAATCATAAGCATCAGATATAAGATTTCTAGTTCGATCATAAAATAACATCATGAAATCAAAAGATTTTCAATAATATTTCATGAACATCAAACAATTTTGCTATCACTTAAGTAGATTTAGCTTTAAGCATTCAACAATTTCATAAGAAACCAAATATTTTCAATAAATTTCCATTCATTCTCTATTTTTTGAAAAAAATTCAAGAATTTAAGCATCTAATCTAAAATAAAGCATAAAAATATTGAAAAATAAAATTTATCCCAGTAATTCTCTAAGCATGCCCCAAGAGTTAATCAAATCAAATCAAACCGCTTTATACTTCACCAAATTGCTTCACAGCTACATACAAAACAATGCGATCATTTAAAGAAGGGGGTTTTAGTTTGGACACCAAGTAGGTTCTACATGCACCCTTAAACGACGTAGCATACAGTCTTGTTCGACAAAACTAAAAAAACCAACTACAAAAATACATGAGATAGGTAGCTATGAAATTGGCTTCGATATTGATTAAATTCTATGTGCATACAAGTTTTTAGTCTAGAATGATTCAAAAAATAGGAAAAAAGAACAAAACTTAATGAAGTTTTGGCTCTTCCAATATCCAAAAATTCTAAAATTAACTTACAAAGAAGTATCCCCTGGCCTTTTATAGAAGTAAGACATAGGTAGGAAAAGACATAGATGAGAGGAAATCCAAGGGATGAATCAAATTAAGCTACGCGGAATATGGTGATTGGTAAGAGAATTGCAAATGAATTCAACTAAGGTCAACCTCCATCTACGCATTGAAGCACTTCGGATTTTTCATCTTTTTATTATCGCTAGGAAAATATCTTGAATTAGGATAGTGTGGAGGAACTTTTCCATATATTCAGAACGATTAAGTCATCATCTTGTTCGTACACTTTTGTTCTGCCTCGAGCTTTCTACTCTTGGGAATGAGCTTCCTCAGAGGTTGGCACTTTTTGTCACCATATGTTAAATATCGGGATCCCCAGTATTCTGATGGACTCAAACCCCTCTGCATATAGCATCCCAAAATATACAACCCAATCTGGATATGATTCTATCCATAATTCAAATATTCCCAACCATCCATACTTGAACTCTGCATTGCAATCTACTTCTCCTACAATCATAAATTTCATCTATTAAATCCCTTGTTTTAGAAAAAAAATATTTATAAAAGTCTCATGTAAATAAAACCATCATTAAATCATTATCATATAAATTTCTCATAAATAACATGCTTTCTAGCACATCACAAATATTTGTGTAGTTATCTTTTATATATACCGAGTTACTGGACTATCGGACTTCTTGGATAAACTTAAGATTTTAAAACTTTACTTTGCATTGTTACCTAGTACCCAGTACCTGGTATTCAACTTTACCCATGAATTTCCTCAGACTTTTTTTTTACTGAAACTTCCATCTTTACCAGACCTTGATTATCGGACCGGAACACTTTGCTCAACATTTGCATTACCTTTTTCCTTTCTAACATTCTCGATTCCTGGTATCCGGTACTCAGAACACTACATTATGAAGTACTCTTTTTTAAAGATTTATCTTTGCTCTTCAATATCAGTGATCTTTCAAACTAGCTAGCACCTACCATAAGCGTTAGTTTTCACTTGGGGTCCCCAAGTCTTGCAATATTGGGGTGTGTTGTGAGACCACACAACAACTTGCAACCAATAAAACCAAATTTAAACCAAAACTTGAGATTAAATCACCAATTGTAAATTATAATTTATGCATATTTTAAAACAATAAATTTTTACCTTTAACTAGATTCTGACATAAAAATAGTAAAATTCCTTCAAAAACATCCGTGTATGCTCTGATTAATTCCAATTTTTGGAACTCAGTGAAAAAAATAAGTTCATTGACATTGAAATACATAATTTGGTAATCCTCCAAAGCCAACCAGGGATAGAGCCTTGCTTCCAGTCAAGTGTCTATAGCCTCGACAAGGTTATCTCTGTATTTTTTCCAACATAGCTCTACTGCCAGACAGGCATCTATAGCCCCGATAGAGATATTTGGATAGCCTAAAGAGTTGATATATTATTTTTTTTTTGTGTATCTCTTTTTGATATCTCATTGACAACTCATTTGTCTTTTGATATTTCAATGATATCTCATTTCAACTTGCAAGCAATGAAGCTTACTATTAGGTTGGGAATTATAGTGGTAGCGAAGTTTACCTTTTGATTTTTCATTCAATGCAAATCCCTTCATCAATTCACTACTTCCCAAAAATTCATTTAATAATTTCCTATTGGTGTGTATTCCCAGCTAAAATTTACCACTTTTATGCCAAATCCTAGATAACTGTAACTTGTTATATGTTAGAAAATATGCATAAATTAAAATTTAGTTGTGAACAATTTAATCACCAAATTTAAATCTAAATTTAGAATCATTAGTTACCACCCTTTTGATCAAATTTCATGGAAACTACTAAATACATGGCTAGCAATTTCGATTTGACAACGTTGCACCACATTAATGGATCAAAAATTTCATGATGACACTAAAACACAATCAGACTATTTTGCATTAAATTTGCATGCCTCAATGCGCATTTATCATTTCTTTCAAATTTCCCTAGTGATGATGTGTGTTGCCTTGTCGACTTAATTTTCCTTCCTATTTCACACACATAAGCACCTTCATGATTAATACAGCTTAATAAAACACAATGAAATGACCACCATTAATTTTTAAATATTTAACTTGCTTGATTCGTAATTTTCGTACTGGTCGAATTTGAAGCAAATTGTCACCAATTGTGTATAAAAATTAATTTGATTTAACATTCTACTATAGAGAAACTCATCCAATTTCCACCTTGTTTACGATTTCCAATACTTCAATCGAGGCAACTATGTTTCACAACTTCCTCACGACTTTCTATAAATTCCGCACTTCTCTCAAAATTTTCACACTTTTTCTTATTCTTCCTTTTATTTTGCATTTCCTTGCTTTGTTTGTGTTTGCTTGCTTCTAGGTCATGGATGCTCCAATTTTCCTGACTTGCTTTCACCACCAGAACTTTGTCTTGGATCATATCACAACTCAAAGGCTTGAAAAGGTTTTCTTCATTCGGACTACTAGTTTGACTATACCAAACTTGTGCTTAGTCCTTGGGGAACAATATGTGGAATCCAGTCATTACTATCAGTTCTATTCCGACTTGGCTTCTTGCTTTGTATCATCACTCATGGATATTGGGCTTTTTGTTGAAGATGTTCGCTCAGCTGCGAGGTGGATAGTGTAGCCTAAATACTTGGAGAATCTAGATGCTATTCTGTTTGTTGCACACCTGACCCTCAAAATCCCTTCCATGGATGATATTCCTCGGTTCCTGGAACATGGGGAAGTGGTTCCACTTTCGCCTTTCCTTAGTGACCTCCATACTCTTGACTTTGAAGTTCACGGGAAATTTCCTACATAGGGTATTTAGCCCTAATGGATAAGGCACCCCAGATTGACTGAATGGCTACTCCTATCTGCATCACAACTCCCTCTTTTTCTTTTTTCTTTTTTCACTCCTTTTTACAGCAAGAATTTTGACACTTTGATGTATATATGTGATACACACACATATATATATATTTTTAGCTTTGTCGTACATTTTAAAGCATGCATTTACTGTGTATGGTTTTATCATTTTACATTTCACAGCATAATATTACCAATGTTTGAATTAACTCTCATGTGCATGCTAAGTTAAGCATAATTTTCTAATGCAAAGGGCCAAACAGAAAAGAAAGAAAGAAAAAGAAAAGAACAAACAAACACTACAAAAGAAAACTAACCCTCACTAACCAAAATCCTATTCTAACAAACGACTAACCCTAATAAAACAATTTATTCTAATTTCAGTGACTATTTCCATTGTTGTTTTGGTATGAATTATAGTAGGTTTATCCTTAAATTCACTCAAATAAATTTCAAATTTCCTACTGTAGCAATGAATTCTTTTAATTTTTTGTGTTTAACAAACGCGAATTCAAATATGTAATTACTAATAACTTGGCTCATATGTATGAAAACGACCTCATTATAGGTCGATTGCACACACTTCGTCTAATGTGACAATACTCTACCTTCTTTTAGCCTTGGTTCATGGTCTATTTCCTTACTCTATTCAATTCCATGAATGGTTGTGTCCATTCCTTGACTTCCTTGTCCTCCAAAAATTTTCATTTCTTCGATCTTGTCTTCACTTTGAACTTTGTTAGACCAAGCATTATCACAATTTATATTGTTATCAAAGAGAGAAAAAATAAAAGCTTGATACTCTGTATCTTGCATAAAATCAGGAAAATGTCCTTTTTAGCTTGTGAATTTTCTATTTGGAATGGAAAACATGCGTCTCATGCTCGATTTTCCCACTCTTTCTCCTCACTTGCATTTTCCACGTATAAAGAGAATGATGAATCATCGATGTCATTTCCTTGTATTCGATGCAATATTTCTAAGTCTCGACATTCTTGCCTATCTTCCTACAAAAAATCAAGATTTTCTTTATAATAATTGTAGTTATCAAACCGTTTTGATATATCAGTTAATTTTTTAACATTTTCAATTCCACTAGGGTTTTACTCATTTTCATGATTCAATCCCTTTCTTCTAGTAGTTAAAACTTCTTCAGTTAACGAAATTGCCTTTTACATAGCCAAGCTTACCCTAGTAAAAAAAATTCACAATCAAGTTCACCATGGTCAATTGTATCATGAATTCTACACTCAGTGACTCTACCAAAGGTGAATAAACTCAAAGGATGTAATCTCTGGTTAAGAATTTTTTAGAGTTTTTCAACTTCCATTTTTGAAATACCGGCTTGCACTAGAATTTCACCTTACAAGATCTCTTTTAAACCCAAAACTAATACAAATTCCTAGAAAAAACTAGAGACAAAAAAAATGAAAAGGTGGAGCAGGCCCTCCTTCTAGCGCCAGTTTCGATTGATGACGATGTTACTCACAACAACAATGAAGATAAAATCCTCATAGGCAAACCACAAAGAACCTATATTTACTTGAAAGACTGAACCATGGCAACCTAAGGTGTCCATGTTATAGGAAAAGGTTGACTTAGCTTAATCCCAAGGCTCCAGTAGTCTGGTCTTGACCATACTAGGTTCACTCTAGGGTATGATGTGATATTGTTGTTAATCTCGAGGGGAATATGGTTATCTTCAATTTCATTAAGAACATCTCTGGTTTCATTAAGAATCATAAGCATCAGATATAAGATTTCCAGTTCGATCATAAAATAACCTCATGAAATCAAAAGATTTGCAATAAGATTTCATGAACATCAAACAATTTTGCTATCACTTAAGTAGATTTAGATTTAAGCATTCAACAATTTCATAAGAAATGAAATATTTTCAATAAATTTCCATTAATTCATCTATTTTTTGAAACATTTTCAAGAATTTAAACATCTAATCTAAAATAAAGCATAAAATACTAAAAAGTAAAATTTCTCCTGGTTATTCTCCATGCATGCCCCAAGAGTTAATCAAATCAAATCAAATTTCTTTATGCTTCACCATATTGCTTCACAACTACATACAAAACAGTGTGAGCTTTTAAAGAAGGGGGTTTTAGTTTTGACACCGAGTAGGTTCTGCATGCACCCTTAAATGGTGCAACATACAGTCTTGTCTGGTTGAACTAACAAAACCAGCTACAAAAATGTATGAGATAGGTAGCTATCAAATTGGCTTCGATATTTATTAAATTCTATGTGCATACAAAGTTCTAGTCTGAAATGATTCAAAAAATAGGAAAAAAAACATAGAGAAGTTTTGGCTCTTCCGACATCCACAAATTCTAAACTTAACTTAAAAAAAAGTATCCCCTGGCCTTTTATAGAAGTCAGACATAGGTAGGATAAGGAAAATACATGAAATGAAATCCATGGGATGAATTACATCAAGGCATGTGGAATATGGTGACTAGTAAGAGAATTGCAAATGAAGTAAATGAAGGTCAATCTCCATCTATGCGTTGAATAACTTTGGGTTTTTCATCTTCTTATTATCGCCAAGAAAATATCTTGAATTAGGATAGCATGTAGGAAATTTTCCATATATTCAGAACGATTAAGTCATCATCTTGTTCCTACACTTTTGTTCTGCCTTGGGCTTTCTACTCTTGGGAATGAGCTTCCTTGGAGGTTGGCACTTTTTGTCGCCATATGTGAAATAATGGGATACCTAGTATTTTGGTGGACTCAAACCCCTCTACATATAGCATCCCACAATATGCAACCAGATCTGGATATGGTTCTATCCATAATTCAAATTTGCTTGACCGTCCATACCCAAACTCTACATCGCATTCTACTTCTCCTGTAATCACAAATTCCATCTATTAAATCCCTTTTTTAAGAGTTTTTTTTTTTTTTATAAAAGTCTCATGTAAATAAAACCATCATTAAATCATTATCATATAAATTTCTCATAAATAACATGCTTTCCAGCACATCACAAATCCTTGCATAGTTATCTTTTATATATACTGAGTTACCGAACTATCGGACTTCTTGGATAACCTTAAGATTTTAAGACTTTACTTTGCATCGTTACTCGGTACCTGGTACCTGGTATTCAACTTTACCCATGAATTTCCCCAGACTTCGGTTTTACTGGAAATTCCATCTTTACCGAACCTCAATTATTGGATCGAAACACTTTGCTTAATATTTGTATTACCTTTTTCCTTTCTAACATTCCTAGTTCCCAATATCCGGTACTCAAAACACTACATTACAAAGTACTCTTTTTTAAAGATTTCTCTTTTCTCTTCAATATCAGTGATCTTTCAAACTAGCTAGCGCCTACCATAAGCATTAGTTTTCACTTGGGGTCCCCAAGTCTTACAATCTTGGGGCGTGTTGTGAGACCACACAACAAGTAGAAATACAAAATATTGTCAACATCTAAATCAAAATTTTAATACAAAACCAAGGAGTAGAAAAAAACATAACCTAATGTACCATGGTGTAGAAATAAGATGCTCATTATCAGTTTGTCCATAACATGGTTGTAGGTGGTAGAGTCACAAAATAGAAAACTGATATGAGTTGTTGGCAAAGAAGACAACACAAATGCAAATAAATTTTCAAACAAAACTGACTATGCAAAATGACGTATCTGAAGATGATGAGGAGCCAATAACTGAATCAGTTATACATTGGTTTAATGAAACAAAATCAATCAAAGAAATTGACACAACAATCATTGGAATTGCACCATCAGAAGGGTTTAAACCTCTTGGTATTTTCCAAGACATGTATGCAAAGGAGATGAACTTCCCTTCTTTGTTCTATGGTTTGGATCGTCTAAGTGAGAGTTCCATTATTAGTGATGACTAATACAGAAGTTGAAATTAATGGATTATGGTGTTAATTCTTTAACTAAGCAACAAAGATTAAGCCATAAAAACAATCAATGATAGGGAGCGAGAGGGATTAAACTATTACAGAGACATAGAAATAAAATATAAAATGACAGTGTAAAAGATATAGCAGCTTGCAAACGCCTCCTTTCTAGCTTCTATATATATTTATTATATATGCATGTATTATATATATATATGCATGTATGATATATATATATGCACATGTATTATATATATATATATATATGTTTAGGTTATATATATATATACATATACATACATATATATACACAGAAGACCCTTTTTTCTTGATAGCCATAAAACTTAACACCATAATTCATTAATGGTGACTGCACTTGAATCTATTTACAATAAGTTAAAATTAGGTCTAAATAAACACAAAATGTGGTCATACACACAAGGCATGTGGACTACTATTGACAAGGCCACATGACCATAGAAACATTTTCACCAAGCACATGTGTATAGCAAGAAATTATTAGGAAATGATTTTTTTCTCCCTCCATTGCTCCCAATAATAAATTTCAATTGCAAAAATACAAAACCAAGAAACAAAACATCAATTGCCAATGATAAAATTGTTGAATACCCAAGATGCTGAGAGGGGGGTGAATCAATATCTTCTTAAAGTTATTGAACAAACACCATCCAATTACTCCAATACATATAACAGTAAAAATGAGCAAGAGCATTAACAAAACATAAAAGTACACAACACATGAACACCAAGATTTTTTACGTAGAAAACCCAAAATGGGAAAAAGTATAACCGATAATAAGATATTACAAAGGGTGGCTCACTGCCAAGACTCACTGCCCAAAATGGGAGGCTCAATGCCTACAGAGATGCAATAACAAAATGGTTTATAGCCAAAAAATGAACTGATAAAGTTACACCTAACAATTGTTGATTCAATTCGTTTGATACTCAGTAAACTGACTTAACACACTTCATCATTTTCACATACTTGTCTTCTTCTATGTCTCAACTTCACATTCACAATCTCAAAATTTTCCAATGTATATATCTAATTCATCTGCAAGTATCAATTAAGTTGGCCTAATTAGATGCAACCCTTATTCACCAAAAAGATCAACTGTCGACTTCAAGCTTGTACAAAAACCTTTCCAAAAACAATTCAAGCGTGTAGTACACTACAACATGTCAGCATGGACCAAAGATAGGTCACACATAGATTCACACCACAAAATTAACCCATTACATTATCAACTATTCATTAAGTTGGTCAAGGATAGACCTAATAACAAAATTCAATCAATAGAATAATGCCAACTTGCCATACAAGCACCTGAGCACACAAGATTATGAACTTACAAGCTTCCAACGTCATCCCTAAACAATTTCCCAAAACTGCAAGCAATAATATTCATCGGCGGAGGATTGTGGACCAAAATACTAGAGGATAATAACTTCATATTGGTTCAGATACCGGTTCAGAATACCGGATCAAGCTGGAACTTAAACTTGCAGTTTCAACTCATATAACATGGTGACATCAATGACAACACAAAAGTTGTATAATTAGATGTTCTTCTTCATTCTTCCAACAATCTCCCCCTTTGTCATTGATGGAAACATGTCCCAAAAGAATTTACAAACCTCCTATGTAGAACACATTCTCCCTTTTATCTTCATGACCTTCACTCTCTCTCCCCCTTTCTTCTTCACAACATTCTCTCCCCTTTGAAATCAAGGAAAAAGGGTGGTCCCCAAAAGAAATATAAACATATGTACAAGGAAATCTAACTCCCCCTTAGGAGTATAAACTAAAAAACCATTACCCGGAGGAAGGTGAGCCTTGAAGCACCTTGAGAGTACCTTGCCATGCTATCTTACCATTCTCCTAGCTCTTCTTAGCATATATCAACATTTTTTTCAGACATTCCAATTCCAGTAGACTTTCTTCTATATCATCCAAATTCCCAGGAGTCAGATTGATCTTTTCTAATTTCTTTTCATTTACCAAAGCATTGGTTACCGAAGTGTACTCCATTCTTACAAGGTCACCTAGCTGACTAAATCTTCTGGTGATCTCTTCCTTCTGCTTTTGTAGAATAAAGAATTTTTCTTTCTGAGCAGAGATAGCATTCCAGCTTGACCTATCTCTATCTTTAGATGCACTGTAAATACTGGAAACAACTATCAATTGGGACTCAATGGACTCCATGAGATATTTTATGCTTTGTGTGGCATCCCACCACCTTATAAAATAAGAAAATACATCATTTTCTTCTGATTCACAAGCCTGCACAACTTCCAAGAACTTTTTCACATTGGTGTGTGCCAGAGCACAATTATCATGAAGTGCCAAAATCTTTTTCTCTACTATTTTCTCTTCAACATCTTTCCTTGTCTTCTCACCCAGTCCAGAGGCATACTCCTTAAAGGAGTCTAATAGAAGTTTTAGATTCTCTATTAGAGTGAGAGATGTATCAATTGATGTACCAGGGGTGGCCTCCTGCAAAGCTTTGAGAGCATCATTAATAAGCTTTGTCCCCTTCTGATTGTTTCTAGAATTTCTCTTCTTTCAGATGCATACAAATCATCCCCTAACACCAACTTATGAACAAGAGAAATCTTATCCAAGTCCACACTACCTTGAATCATGGGGAGTTGTACAAGTTCTTGAGGGATTACCGGCTAGAACCTGATCTACTTGGATAACAAGCCTTTTAACACAACATCGCCAAAGGAGGATTCTCTGGAGGACCTTTGAGAATCTACAACCTTCCTTTGATCTTCTTCATTCTTCCTGGTAGGTTCTCCATTTATTTCTTCTTCCTCTTCTTTTTCTTCTTCCTCTACCTTTTCTTCTTCTACTACCTTCTCTTCTTCTTCTTTTTCATCTTTATCTCTTTCTTTTTCATTTCTATTTCCTTCTTCTTTATTCGCTTCACCTTTATCTTTATCCTTTTCTTCTTCAACATGCTCTGGAGGAACAACATCGTGCTTCTCTGGTTTAGCTTCTTCCTCATTTTGTTTCTCTATATTTGAAGGATCAATATCATTTGTAGTACCTATTTTCAGAAGGATATCAGTATCATTTGTTTCTAGAGGAATGTCTTCATTAACCTCTGCAGAAACTTCTTCTCCTAATTTAGGTGCAAAACCGGATGGGAGTACACCAAACATACCATATTTCTTAGCCATACCCCTAATGGATTCTATAGTTTCTTTCCTTATTTTCTTTATTTGCTTCTTGTCCTTTTTCATCAAAGTGTTCACCCTTTTCTTCATCCAAAACATCTTTGAGCATATCCTTTTTAGGGTTTCCAAATCATTTGGGGTCAAAGAGGACCCAATTTTCTCGAATACCTCATTTCTTATCTTTTCTTCCAATTCAATAGCCTCTGATCTTCTTTTCATTAGAGCATCCCACAGTTTCTCAAGCACATTTTTCTTAACATCATCCCAACTGACGTCCAAAATGATGACATACTTAATGATAGCCAAAATTAAGGTTTTCATTTCCTCTCTACCTACTTGAGTATAATATTTTGTTGTAGGATTCAACATATCTTCAAAATGTATCAAGGTATTGACTAATGCTTCTAATATGAAAGGGGAACCAGGTCTTACCAGAGAGTCCTTTTGTTCTTCATGTTCTGGAGATGCTTCTTCTGACATTTTTTCCTTCTTTGGGTCTAGTTTGGTATGCATATGAATACCAAAACCTTGTTATTCATCTTCATCAAAGAATGACACATAATGAAATCTTTTACTACCAACACTTGCTTCCTATGAAGCACCTTCACCAAAGGACATGCTTCCATTCTTCTTTCTTACCAATTTTATTGCAGGGTCTTCCTCCTCTTCTTCTTGATCTTTAGTTATGTTGAGGTTCTTTTCTCTTGTTGCCTTTTCCTTCTTGCCTCTCTTGACTGATTCCACTGAAGGAGTTTCTTTCCCTTTCCCAGATCTTGTAGAAGGTCTAGAAGGAGCCAGGCCTTTGCCTTTACCTGAAGCATTGGGCTCTACCTTCACAGATGCAGGAGGTGAGGTAGGTTTTAAAGGAGTAGACCTGCTAGATCTTCTTAGATCAAATGATTCTCCAGTCATCTACTCTCCCTTGGTTCTTCCTTGTGCAATTTATTCATCAATGAATCTATCCTTTCTAAGCATTTAATCTACTTTCTTTTTCATCACAGGCTCTTTGTGCTTCATGCAAACTTCCATATATTTTTCTACATATGTGCCCATTCTTGGTTCATTGGAGTCTTTTGGGATTTTTAACAATATTTGTACATAGCCTTCTACTTCATTCTCTGTAACCTCATAACCTAATGGTTGAATCCAAACAGTCTGGGGTTTAGCTACCTGAATCATGCACTCATCTCTGGAGACATGAAATACAATATCATCATTTTACTTCTCAACAATCTTCTTAGGGATCCTCTCTTGTTCATTGATGTTTATTTTGAATACAACAAAGAATGTTGTCATAGCATTTTCCTGAATCTTCAAATCACCCAAGTTGTGCATGTAATAAAAAATTTGATGTGCAATAAGTTTGGATGTATCCCAAATCACCACATCATCTCTTTTGGGAAGTCTTCTATGAAAGTAGAACAACAAACACACAATTAGGGAATCAAACTTGAATGCATACTTCTTTTCTCTTAACATCTTCAAGTTTTTAAACAACTGTTGCTGAAGAAGTTCACGTGGATTATACTCTGCACCATTTGTTGCCATGTCATATCTGGTGTAGATTGTTGTAGTAGATACAAAGTTTTCTCTATTTGTGAAATAGATCTTGTGACCAATCATTATAGTTGCATACTTCACAACAAGATTGGTAATAGGCTTTGTTGCAAGATCCCTTCTGTCATATGTGGCACCAATGAGTTCCATCACCACTTCATTCTTCTCATATTTCAACATTGGTACTGGTCTGGTATCACAGAGTCCGGTAACTACCTTAATCACTTCTTTAGATATAAGGTGAGGTCTGTCAATCCACAAGAATTTATCATGAATTCTACTAAGAGCTGGTCTAACATACTTGTCTTCAAGAGTGGAACAAAAGTTAGGAAATCAATTCCACCAATCCAACTTCTTCAAAACTAGATTTGCATACCAAGAAACCATCCCCAGTGAGCTTGTTTTGCCACATGTCTATCAATTTGGTGTGATTATACTCTACAGTTTTAACGTGAATATACATCCTAGTGTCTTCAGTGGGCATGACACCATACAAAATTGATGAGAAGGCGCCTAGAGGGTTGTCTTCGAAAACATTCATGGAATACTTCTTATAAGAAGGTCTAGGTCTTTCTAACACATTTACGACTATAGGAGTTGCCATTTTCCACAAATCAAGCTTAAATGATTTAAGAAAGAAGATTCACACAAACCCACAACAACACAAAAGAGTAAAATACCTTTTTCTTTCGTGAAAACCAGAACTAGGGTTTGCACAACTCATTCTCCAAATTGCTCTCCACTTTCTTCAAATGCATAAGTGATCAAAATTCCTTATAAATTCACTTTATAAATCAATGATCTTCCCTAATCTCACATTAAATGTAGTAGATTTCAAAAATTTGATAAAACCCTTCTTCATTGCACATAAAACCCCTAGTTTGCTCTGCAAATGATCATGCCTATAGCTTTTCTTTCGGTTCTTTTGCATAAGCTTTTTTTATCCATCCTTTGCAACATATCTTCTTGTCAACTAACACATCAAATGTCTAGTGGGGTTGAACATTTTTTTGTTAATGCTCCCCCTAAGACCATGCTAGGTCTAATTGTTGGAGGAATTGTCTACACCAGATGAGAGCATAGAAACATCTGTCATCACTGGCTCTTCTTTCTTCCTCCATATCTTGTTCATTTCTTGCTTAACCTCATATTTGTCAATTTTATTCACTAGTTCATTCTTCTTTATTAGATCATTTTTTTTTCCCTTTTTACTTCTGCATACTCTTGAAATTTGTTCGGGTTTGTTAGAATTGTAGCAAACAACATTTTTTTGATTTTTTTTTACCTCCATTAACTCTTGATCTGCACTGATTTTCTTTGTGTCCAAAATTATTACATGTATATCAGTAGCCAAAAAAGGATTGATTTAGTCTTCCTCCTTTAGACCAATTCATCATTTGATTTTTGTATTCACTAGCTCTATGTCCAACTTTCTTGCATGAAAAACATTGTTTGAAGAAGGATCCAACAAACTGGTTTATTCTACCTCTACACTCTATTGCCTTGTGACCAAATTTATTGCATGAAAAGTAAACACCATTGAAATATGGTTACCTTTGAGCATTTGGCTTTCTGATAGGTGGTCTTCTAGCAAAGCTTCTTGGATTTCTTTTCTGCTTTCCTTTATCTTGAGTCTTTTGATTATCCACTATGTTTGGGGTCTACATAGCCTTAGAGATTTCATTTGAATACCCAAGATACTGAGAGGGGGGGTGAATCAATATCTTCTTAAATTTATTGAACAAACACCATCCAATTACTCCAATACATATAACAGTAAAAATGAGCAAGAGCATTAACAAAACATAAAAGCACACAACACATGAACACCAAGATTTTTACATGGAAAAACCAAAATGGGAAAAAACACGGTGAGGATTAGCTCACAATATAGTATAACTGGTTATAAGATATTACAAAGGGTGGCTCACTACTATTACTCAATATCCAAA
Source organism: Sequoia sempervirens (assembly GCA_007258455.2). Lineage (NCBI taxonomy): Eukaryota > Viridiplantae > Streptophyta > Pinopsida > Cupressales > Cupressaceae > Sequoia > Sequoia sempervirens. The sequence continues at coordinate 72,448,569 of VDFB02047230.1, read as the reverse complement.
ATGGGAGGCTCACTGCCTACAGAGATACAATAACAAAATGGCTTACAACCAAAAAATGAACTGATAAAGTTACACCTAACAAGTGTTGATTCAGTTCCTTTGATACTTAGTAAACTGACTTAACACATTTCATCATTTTTGCATACTTTTCTTCTTCTTTGTCTCAACTTTGCATTCACAATCTCAAAAGTGTCCAATATATATATTTGATTCATCCACAAGCATCAATTAGGTCAGCCTAATTAGATGCAACCCTTATTTACCAAAAAGATCAGCTGTCAGCTTCAAGCTTGTACATAAACCTTTCCAAAAATAATTCAAGCATGTAGTATGCTACAACATGTCGACATGGACCAAATTTAGGTCACGCATACATCCACACCACAAAATTAATCCATTACAATATCAACTATTCATTAGATTGGCCAAGGATAGACCTGATAACAAAATGCAATCAACAAAATAATGCCAACTTTCCATACGAGCACTTGAGCACACAATATTCTAAACTTACAAGCTTCCAACATCCCTAAACCATTTCCCAAAACCGAAAGCAATAATATTCATTAGTGGAGGATTGCGGACCAAAATACTAGAGGATAATAACTGCATACTAGTTCAGATACTGGTTCAGAAAACTAGATCAAGTTGGAACTTAAACTTGTAGTTGCAACTCATATAACATGGTGACATCAATGACAACACAAAAAGTAGTATAGTGAGATGTTCTTCATTCTCCCAACAAAAATTGCAAAAAAAAAAACACAAACTTCATTTTATAGTTGCAAATACACATCTTTGAAAGAAGTCTTATATGTTCAAGATATCCATGACATGCATGCATCAAAACATTAGTGGTACATCAGATATATTGTTAACAGATAGACATCTTTCAATGTCTATCACTGTTTCATGAACACACAATTAATTTGGATTGAAAAAATACAAATTGCCAAAAAATAGCATAACCTTCATTTTAAGACTTCCAAATACACATCTTCAACAAAAATCATATTTGTTCAAGAAATGCATGTTGTGCATGCATCAAAACATCCACGCTACATTAAACCATGACTAAAAAGATATAGGAACTTACAAACACAAGTGTGAAGGCACAACTATATCAAAGAACATTACAAAGTCATGAAATATTTTCAATAGCAATAAACATTAGGAATTGGTTAAGTTCATTACAATAATTAAATTAATTATAAAAACACAAAACCAAAATGAAAATATTAATATCCAATGATCAAATTGCAAAAGAAGTTCCAAATTTCCCTTTTAATAAATTAATCCCCAAAACATTAACACGGGGGCATATATATTTTAGTAGCATGATTTTCGAGGCACACACTAATACGCATCACCACACCAAAAACATTAGTTTCCCACCTTATAAGGCTGAGAATAACTACACAAGAGCTTTTAAACAATGCAAACACATTTGTTACAACACATGCATACCAATAGGATAGTTATAAACCCTCCCAACAACCACAAAATTTACATCAATAGATTTTGAACTTATCTAGACCTATATTTCAATAAATAGATTGGAGTGTTGTTGACATGCATACATAAAAAAGATTGGTTGCATTGTTAGTGGCCAACAGAGAACAACATTTATGAATTATGGTGTAAAGTCCTTAATTGAACAATAGACAAGTGTAGATAGGGAAATAATCAATCAATTTTTTACAGTTGAAACAATAAATTAACTAAATCCTATCAAGCAAAATAGAGTACGAAATAATATGAAAATCAAAAAAAGAAGCAAAACGCAAACTGATCTCCACACTAAACTTGATTTATCTCCATTGCTCTTCTCCACCTGCACAAAAATGCAAGATTTCGAAGGTTGATAATAGAGGAATGTTGGATGCTCATTCCTACAGCATAACGACTTGACGATGAAGAATGATAGAGATGGATTGAAGAATTATTTTGACAGAGTTAGGATGCTAGATGAAGATTCTGATCCAAATGGCTTGTGAAAGGTTTGATTTATAGATTTTTTATTTGAACAGAGATAAGATTTGACAAGATTCAATAAGGATTTGATTTTTGACAAAAGAGGAAATATGACGAGATGAGATAAGATTTCAAAAAGATAGAAATATTTTGATTCTCTTTTAAAGGAAATAAATCCTAAAAAAGATGAGAAGGATAATTGATGAATTATCTAATTAAATAAATTAATTAGATGCACATGAGTTCAGTTTTGGAAAGAAAGCGAGAAGATCTTTTTAGGATTTTATTAATTAAATAAATATTTGATTTATTTAATTAATGTTGAATTTATGATTTCATTAATTAAATAATATAAATTATTTAATTAACATTAGAGGAATGGATGAAAATGAAATTAATTAAATAATATAAATTATTTAATTAACATTAGAGGAATGGATGGAAATGATTTAATTAATTAAATAATATAAATTATTTAATTAACATTAGAGGAAGGGAATAAATGATTTAATTAATTAAATAATATAAATTATTTAATTAACATTAGAGGAAGGGATATAAATGATTATGAATTTAATTAAATAAATAAAATTTATTTAATTAAATAGATGATGACATGGGTACCTAGGGCAAAGCATGCTACAAGACGCCTAAATGATGTAATGTCGAGACAAGTGTTGTAAGAGGACAATTTTTTGATGTCTACATTTTGCCCCTCTTTGAATGATGTTCAAGATGATGAAATTTGTGTCGAGTAACATCATTTCAAAGAAGTTAAGGTATGGATAGAGGAAAATGGATAATGATAGAAAGATAGGATGATGGAATGATGATGCCCCCTCAAGAGGATAGGCGGGTTGAATAAACATAGGTAGGCTCTCGAAATGAAATGATAAGGATAGAAAAGATGATGCAAGATAGAAAGTGGATGAAGGAGATGAATGATATGTTATGCTGCAATGAAGGTGAGCAACCATGATGTTTGATATAGCACTAGATGTTATGCACCAAGATATAAGGACCAAGGTGACGATGTGTCTTGTGCCCCAGCGAAATACAACCTTGTCTAGACGTATGAGGAAGTAGACTTAGAGCATTAAATTCCTAATGCACAAAAGGTATTATGTGACGTTAGATGCAAAGGATAGTGAAAAAAGCTATTCCAACATACACAAGATATGAATATTAGTTGGAATGATACGGATTTGATACAAATGCAAGATAAAATGATAACACACACAAGCAAGCAAGCAAGCATGCACAAATGATACAAAAACAAACAAGACATTGCCCCTGTCAAGCTGTAAACCGTTGATTGATTGATTGATCGATGATGATGATGATAGTGTTGTCATTGTGGGGAGCAACATATCCCTAGAGAAACACAAGGATGATGATAATTGATTGATTGACTTTGATTTGGTTTACGACAAGATTAGGATCAAGACTGAAGGATGCGATTAGATAATTTGAAAAGATTGATTGACTTGATTGGTATTAATTAAGGATTGACTTGCATTTGGATTATTTCTTGGAATGATTTGATGGATTTGACTAGATGAAATGGTTTTGATGAAGATGATTGAGGGGATGACAGGATGTGATGAATTGAATAGAAGAATTGATGTGATTGGAATAATTTTATTGCTTGGATTTTTGTTGGCTATTTGATTTTTTTGGTATTTTTTTTTTCAGGACCTTTTTCCATTTTGTGTATTTTTCAGGATATTTGGATTTTTTTTGTATTTTTAGAATATTCAATTTGTTTTGGATTTTTGAAATGTTTTGATTTTTGATTTTTTTTGTTTGAAATGTTTGAGGTGTCAAAGGATGAAAATTGGAGTAGCCTTTGTGCTAGATACCAATGACAAGGGGAAAACCAAGTCTAGGTGCAAGGAGATAGATGGGATTGATGGATGAAAGGGTAGGTGATGGGAAAAGGGCTCATGATATATGGATGGATGGAAATGATAGGTCATAGTGAATGGAATGGATGTGTGCATCATAAGAGAGCAAGGATGTGATTTCCAAAGACTATGTCACATAGGAATAACATGCCTCATTCTAGGTACAAGACTTAGGATTTTTTTCATGACAAATCTTATGACAATAGGATAATGATAGAATTGGTTTAGAAGGATGAGGTATGTCAAGAGATACCCAAAACATGTTTCAACATTTTTTCCCTATGTCTTCATCAAGATCAAAAGAAGAAGAGTGGATGAATGGACTCAATATGATAGGTATGTATGAATAGACTCAATATGATGGCTAAAGATGGCAAGTAGGATGGAAATGACAAGACATGAATGATAGGAGGGATAGATAAGACATTGTTACCCCAAGTGTAAGTCACATAGAAGATAAACCTACACATGAGGCCTATTTGCTAGGTTTTCATCATGGTACTTATCCAGGGTGCCTGTTTACCAAGTTTTCACCGTTGGACGAAGGAATTTCTTTTTACTTTTTTTTTTTTTTTTTTCAACTTTTTGACTTTTTGGATAGGAGAAGAGGAATATGGATGGGAGGGACTCAAGTGTCTAGTTCTGTGAAAGGTGATAGTCCCACTAGATATGGATGTCATTGCATGGACCATGTCAAATGTCATTATGCTCATAGATGTTGTAAGGGATGACATGAAAGGGAGATGGATTAGGTAGATGGTGGATTATGAAAGTCTTATGTAAGAATGGATGGGGAATAGTGGATGATGATGTGGATTGAATAGGACTTATGAAAAATGATGGATGAAAGATGAGGAGATGAGGTATGTAGAATTGTTGTGAAAAATGGAAGGGAATCCATGACCAATGGTTGCACACACCGTGATAAACGTTGAATCTTTTGATGTGGATGGGGTGGTGGAAGCAATGGAGATGTTTGCTTAGAGGTGGTGGATGAAGTGTTTTAGGCACCACATAGATTTAGTATTTTATGATTTTTATTTTGCTTGTGGGTTTTAGGAATTTGAGACTTTTTGAATGGAATGAGAATGTGGGATGGAAGTGGATGGTTGGGATTTTTGTGATGTGAATGCCTCATTTGATTTGATTTCTTTCTTAGGTACCCAAACCATTTTAGTTTTGGCCTTTACTTTTGGAGGTATGGGCTTATATAACTTTTTAGATGGATTTTTCTTTGACTTTTTGTATTGATGTCCTAAGGCATGAGAACCTTTAGGATTTTTTACTTTATAGGTAGAGGCATTGAAATTATTGCTTTTGAATCCCATGGGTATGGTGGAATGGGTGGAAGCTTTATGTTTAGACAATGTGCGCATTGATTGGTCATGATTAAGATGTTTAGAGGATTTATGGGTAGATGGATAAGATGATTGAATGGTAGGGATATTAGGTGTTGGAAGTAATGGTGGTGAAGTTGATGGTGGGAAATTAGGAGTTGGAAGTAATGGTGGAAAATTTGATGGAGGGATATTAGGAGTTGGAAGCAATGGTGGCAAAGTTGATGGTGGAAGGTGTATGGTCACATGCTTTTAACATTTGTAGGATGATGGAGGAGGGATGACAATATATGTTTTAGGGATACGATAGGCTTTATGATGGAAAGTGGACTTAGGAGGCATGGAGGAAATACCAACATCTTTAGGTTGTTGTCCTTGCGGTGTATGTCCAAGGCCATAAGAGCGTGGAGGGACTTTGACATGGATGGGCTCCAAAATACTTTGTTTATGAAGGTCTAGACCTTTACCTTGATGGTTCATGTTTTGGAGTGTGCAATGGACAATGGGACTAGGTGTAGGTGGAACACTAAACACGAGTTCCTTATTGGATGGAGAAAATAATGGTTGTTGTTGTTCTAAGGAAGAACATTCATGAATGAGGGTGGAAAGACCAATAGGATATGATGGAGGACTTGCAACAAGGTCGATAGTGGGTGATGGAGGATCATTAGGATCTTGATTAGCATTGTGTTCACATAGATCCAAGATATTTGTTTGATATTCTATGTGTGCTTGGGAGGCATATGTCTCATCAAGGGAAGTGGATTTTTGTGTATCATGGATGGATGAGGTGGAAATCTCTTGACCATGAAATGCATAAAGTTGGCTAAGAGGATCATCATGGTCTTCTTGATCATAAAAGGGGTCTTCATCAAAAATGGAAGATTGATCATGAATAGTATTAAGTATGGTATGAATGGAATCATTGGGAGGATGTTGATATTTATGTGGATGAGGGGGTAATGTTTTCTCATGTTTAGGATTGTGCTTTTGACATACCTCATGACTTATTTGAATGGAGGTGGAAGGGGATTTCTCATGGAGAGACTTGTCATGTTCTTGATGGTCAACAACATAGGAGCATGATAGAGGGTGAATTGGACTTATGAAGGGAGACTCTTGAATTGGCTCAAGGGATTGTGGATGACATGGTTGGCTTAAAGGACTTGGCATGATGTTTGAGGACTCTTTTGTATGTTCAAGTATATGTGTTGAATGACATGGTGACAATTGATTCCTTGCTCGTAGCCCTTGGGTCACATCCTTTGGAGGTGTAGGGGTGGAAGGTGTTGGCTTAGGGTTTTGATTTTATTTGGAGGATGGTATGATAAAGTTATAGGGTGCATGTGCTAGATTGGTATTCCCCTTGTCAATGGTTGCATTAGAACATGATGAAGTTTGACCTTGTTGCAAGGTAGAACTTAAATTCACATGTTTTTGTTGTGATGTGGTTTGATAGGTTGATGTGGCATTGACATATGAAGAAATGGATGGATTAGATTGGTATGAGGTGGAAGGAGAAGCCCCTCAAAGTCTGATTTTATGTTTTGGTTTTGTTTCATGATTTGAACTAGAGAAAGAGACTCCTTGAATTATGACTTTAGGCTTAGGTTTTGTCTCATGATTTGGACTAGAGGGATAGCCCCCTTGGATTATGAATTTTGGCTTATGATTAGGATTGGGCTTGTTTATGATTATGACCATTTTGACAAGTGGTGATGGTGATGATGTGGAATGATTAGATTGGATGACTTGAATTGATTAGGATGAAAGTGATAGGATATGAATGTGTTGGAAGAATGTGTAGAGTGACTTGTCTTTATGTGTTTGGTGTCTAGCTTGATTTGGCAATATTTAAATGAATGATCACACATGTACACACATAAATCACTCACACAAGACACATAAGCAAGTTTGAATTTGAAATTATGAATGTGATTATTAAGCACACACTTGAAGAAGACACATCAACAAGTCCTAGAACTAGTCAAGTGGGTATGGCCAATTAGGTCTTAAGCTAGTCTGCACAAGGTTGACTAAGGATGATTTGAAAGAAAAATCCTGCCACACAACCGAGAAAGGGGTAACCCACCCTTCACCTTCACTTCCCAAAGGTATAAAGTTCTTTGGGGCTTAGCCAAGAGTGACAATATTTTAACTCTCAAACAAGCGTGTCTTTCGATTCACACTTCGATTGAGGTCATCCCCAGGGGTGATGAAATCCCCTAGCAGGCCTCCTAGAAAGGGTTTGACAAAAGCAAACCAAGTGAGGTGTTTGTGATCACACACACACTTGATTCACACTCACAATTAATTGACCCTTAGAAAATTGCAATGTGTGCAAGAAAGCAATGAAGCACTCGTTCTTTTTAGATCCCAAATCAAATGTGTAGGAAGACAGTGGTGAATTTTAGACCCGATTTTCAATATGTGATTGAAGACAATATTCGTTTTAAGAGCCCAAATCCAAATGTGTTTGCAAACAATGATTGATTTTATGCCCTAAATTGAAATGTGTGACAAGCAATGATCAATGAGAAATGAAAGATTAGAATGTATGCACCTGATTATTTTTGCTTTCCAAGTTGACGTTGTGACTGATCCCAACGCTTTTCCCACTCCTAGATACCCTGAAAGTCACCAAGACAAGAAAAAAAAACACAAACTTGCAAGCCAATGTGAGGTTAGGTCAAAAACATGCAATATTAAAAATTAAAAATTAAAAATCTAAATTACTTTAAAAAGTTAAAAATCTAAATTAAATGAGAAATCTAAATTACAAATCTAAAAATCTAAAAAAACTAATTAAAAATCTAAAAAATCTAATTAAAATATAAAAGAAAAAGAAAAAATCTAACTAAATGCTAATTTAAAATTCCAAAAATCTAAGAATCAAAGCCTAATTTAAAAAAATCCAAAAATCTAAAAAAATCTAACTAAAGCCTAATTTAAAAATCCAAAAAAAAATCTAATTAAAAATCTAAAAAAATCTAATTAAATTCTAAAAAATCTAAAAGCTAAATTAATTAAAAATTTAAGATCTACACTAAATTAGAAAAACTAAAAAAATTTAAATCTAAATTCATCTCTAACTCTAAATTAAATTAATCTAAATTAGTAAATCTAAAATTAATGAAAACTAAAGTGAATGGAAATAGAAGTGGAAGGAAACCAATGAAAGCTAAAAAAATGAATAAAGCTAATGCTTTAAAGAAGAATGTATAAAGTTACATTGCCTCATGGAATGTATTCGTTGGAGTTCCCATAAAAATGGGAGTGTGGACTTAGATCCAAGGGTGGTGGACAAATTTATGAAAAGTGGGAAGATATAAGCGGCTGAAGAAGTGGTCGCTAGTGATGGTGGCCAATGACTTGATAGCAGCGATGGGAGGAAGTTTGACACCGACAGAGAAATGAGGAATGTAGGTGGAAATTATACCAGCAAGCAGTAAATGCTACCGTGTGATGCGAATGACCTCATATAGGGCTCTGCATACGCAGTGAGAGTAGTGGATCGGACCAGGTACCTGAAGTGGAAAAGATGTTGTAGAAATACGTTGATCCAATGGTATGACAACCAAATGACAATTCAGCAAACGATGCAGCTTGACCCCAAGCGATGTGCAAGCCAATAGAAAAATAATCCCTTGCTGGTACGCTAAGTTAGCTAGATGTGACGGGATACATGTTGCAGAAATAACTAGTAGGCTTAATCGCCTTCACAAAAGCCTGTAACGTGCTTTGGTAGAAGGAGGTGGACATAAGATCTAGAGCAATAATGTTGTAGTCATCACTTCCAATGAAATCTTTTGGAGAAATAACACTGTAGTCATCACTGGCAAAACTTATACAAGTAGTTTATTCAGCAAAAAATAAATTAAAAAAATGGCGATATAGCATCTAAAATTGAACCTGCCAAAATAAATTTGTCAAAGAATTTGACTGTTACTCATGTCTTATCAGCATATCCAAATTATTTAAAGTACTTAAAAGAATGGATACAGATCTAAAGCAACAATGTGAGGAATATCATAACACAAATAGTGACAGAAGCCACCTTCTCCAAATGAATAATCATCCACCCTCTCCAAATGAATTTTACGGTGGGTGCCAAAATGTAGATAGGGAAATAATCAATCAAACTTTTAGAGTTGAAACAATAAATTAACTAAATCCTATCAAGCACAATAGAGTACGAAATAATATGAAAATCAAAATAAGAAGCAAAACGCAAACCGATCTCCACGCTAAACTCGATTTATCTCCATTGCTCTTCTCCACCTCCACAAGAATGCAAGATTTCGAAGGTTGATAATAGAGGAATGTTGGATGCTCATTCCTGCAGCATAACGACTTGACGATGAAGAATGATAGAGATGGATTAAAGAATTATTTTGACAGAGTCAGGATGCTAGATGAAGATTCTGATCCAAATGGCTTGTGAAAGGTTTGATTTATAGATTTTTTATTTGAACAGAGATAAGATTTGACAAGATTCGATAAGGATTTGATTTTTGACAAAAGAGGAAATATGACGAGATGAGATAAGATTTCAAAAAGATAGAAAGATTTTGATTCTCTTTTAAAGGAAATAAATCCTGAAAAAGATGAGAAGGATAATTGATGAATTATCTAATTAAATAAATTAATTAGATGCACATGAGTTCAGTTTTGGAAAGAAAGCGAGAAGATCTTTTTAGGATTTTATTAATTAAATAAATATTTGATTTATTTAATTAATGTTGAATTTATGATTTCACAATTAAATAATATAAATTATTTAATTAACAGAGGAAATGGATGAATGATTTAATTAATTAAATAATATAAATTATTTAATTAACATTAGAGGAAATGGATGGAATGATTTAATTAATTAAATAATATAAATTATTTAATTAACATTAGAGGAAGGGATATAAATTATTATGAATATTGAATTTTAATTATAAATAAAATTTATTTAATTAAATAGATGATGACATGGGTACCTAGGGCAAAGCATGCTACAAGATGCCTAAATGATGTAATGCCGAGACAAGTGTTGTAAGAGGACAATTTTTTGATGTCTACAACATGAACCCACAAAAGCACTCAATGATAAGGAACAACAAAGATTAACCCATTAGAGGGACATAAAAAATTATGAAATGATAGTGTAAAAGATATAGGAACTTCCAAATGTGTTCCTTTTTAACAGATTATTTGATGAGGGTCAAATCTATGCCTCTTGACAGCTTTAAAACTTGACACCAGAATCCATTAATCAATGAAAATTAGGCACTAAAAAATGCTAAATGTCCTTGTTAGAACAAAACACATCGACATAAACATTTGGTATATCAAAGAACATTACAAACCCATGGAATATTTCCAATACAAACAAAACATTGCCAATCAAAAAAATTATTTTATACTGAGACATTTTGCACCTATTTAGACCTACTTGTCATTTTCATTTAATAGATTGAAGTGCAACTTCCATGCATGTGTGTGGAGAAAAGATTAGTTACATTCTTAATCATGGCCAGTAGAGAAGTTGACATTAATTAATTGTGGTGTTAAATATTTAACTCAAGAACAAAGACTAACCTATAAAAACACTCAAAATGTAGAGAACAAACAATTGACATTAACCCATAAAAATGTTGAGATGTGAAAAACTATAAAACGAGACTGTAAAAGATATGGGAACTTACAAACGCCTCATTTTTGCTTCCAATACAATAGTCACAAATCCTCTCAATAGACATATATTTCACCCTCATCAAACAATGAGAGCAAATGAATAAACATCACAAATAATTCACATTATGAATTGATGAAATGATTTTATACCGAGACATGTTGCACTTATGCAAACTTAATTTTCACTTTCATTTAATAGATTCAAGTGTAGTTGGAATGCATACATGTAGAAAAACCATTACTTCCATTCTTAATTGTGACCAGCACAAAAGTCAACATGAATGAATTATAGTGTTAAGCCTTTATCTCAATAGAAAAGGCCAAACTATAAAACTACTCAAAAATAGGGAAGATCAGGCATTAACCCATAAAATGCAGAGAACAACAAACAATAGACATTAACCCACAAAATGCAAATATGCAAAAAATTATAAAACAACACTCTAAAACATATAGGAACTTACAAATTCCTCGTTTCTTATTTCCAACACGATAGACATAAACCCTCTCACTAGGAACATATTTCACCCTCTTCAAACAATCCGATCAAATGATTAAACACTGCAAAAATGATAGTATAAAAGATATAGGAACTTACAAATGACTCCTTTGTGGCTCCCAATACGATAGATATAAACCATCTCAATAGACACAAACAACCTAAAATGAACAAACAACACAAATAATACTTTGCTCAACAAACTTAAAACTTCACACCATAAGCCACTAATGATGCATGCACTTCAGTTTATTGACAATAAATAAAAATTAGCAAATAGTAAATACAAATGTACTTGTTAAAACACCACCCATCGATATAAATGTTGGGTGCAAAGACATCACTATATCAAAGAACATTACAAACCCATGAAATATTTCCAATATGAACAATTCTCATTTTCATCTAATAGATTGAAGTGTAACTAGAATGCATGCATGTAGAGAAATGATTACTTCCACTCTTAATCATGGCCAGCAGAGAAGTCGACATTAATGAATTATGGTGTTAAGTCTTCAACTCAACAACATACACTAACCCATAAAATGCAAAGATGTAAAAAACTATAAATTGACACTGTAAAAGATATATGTACAAAAGCCTCATTTTTCGCTCCCAATATGATAGACATAAACCCTCTCAACAGACATAGATTTAATGATTTTATACCTAGACATTTTCCACTTAGACCTAATTTTCATTTTCATTTAATAAATTCAAGTGCAGTTGGCATGCATGCATGCTGAGAAAATATTACTTCCATTCTTAATAATGACTAGCACAGAAGTCAACACTAATGAATTATGGTGTTAATTATCTAACTCAACAAGAGAGACTAACCCATAAATGCACTCAAAAATAGCGAATAGTAGGCATTAACCCATAAAATGCAAAAATGCAAAAGACTATGAAACGACACTATAAAAGATATAGGAACTTCCAAACGCCTCATTTTTCAATTCCAAAATGCTAGACATAAACCCTCTCAAAAGGCATTGATTTCACCCTCATCAAACAATTTGAGAAAATGAGTAGACAACACAAAAATGAAAGTGTAAAAGATATATGAACTTACAAACACCTTCTTTGTCGCTTCCAACACGGTAGATGTAAACCCTCTCAACATACAAAAATTTCAGCCTCATCAAACAACCTGAGCAAACGAACAAATAATACAAATGATACTTTGCTTGACAGACTTAAAACTTCACACCATAAGCCACTAATGACGCCTACACTACATTCTACTCACAATAAATGAAAATTCACAAATAGTAAATGCAAATGTACTCCTTAAAATGCCATGCATTGCTAGAAATAGTGGGTGTGAAGACACGACTATACCAAAAAACATTACAAAGTCATGAAATATTTCCAATAGAAAATTTCATTACAATAATTAAATAAATTACAAAATAACAAAACCACAACGAAAATACTAGCAGCCAATGAGAAAATTGCACAAAAAATCAATAATTTTCTTTTAATAAATTAATCCCCAAAACATCAGCATAGGGACATATATATTTTAACATGATTTTTTATGCACACACTAATAGGCAACATTCAGTTGAAAACATTAGTCTCCCACCTTTAAGACTGGGACTAATAATAACATGTAGAGTTCTCTCTACATAATAGAATAAAACAATATTAAACTAAATATTTGTTCTTAATGGAAAAAATCTTATTGAATACACTCCCCATCCTCTCACCTATACTTGCTAATTAATTGGCTAACCAAATGTTTCCTTCAATATTCACCTATGTCATACCTCATAAATTCCTCCACCTCCCCACTTAGATTAATTGATTACATAAAAATAAAAGCTATATTTTTAGTTCCTACTACTAGGCAGGAATACTTATGCATTCGCCTGAAATGCTTTTAACCGGCAGCATCAGCCAATCACATTTCGCCATTTAACATATTACTTATTTTTTTGTATAGTTTGAATTTGGAGAGCTATTTTATATATTGGAAAATTAGCATTTATCTATTTTTCTATTCGTCCGAGTAGCTTTATAAATCATTTTCGCTTTGGTACCCCAGGAAAATGTGAACGATAAATTGGATTAAATAAATGGGTTGTGTTGCGCATAGTTTGCGTTGGCGGCCAGAGGTATCGTGAACTATGAATGCAGTATTAAATGCATTAAATATCGTAGAAAAGTAGCGACAAATTGACGGTTAAATAAATTCTACAAAGGCATAGGTTTATAAAACTCGGGTAGAGGTACGAATGCATGAATATAAATTACCGCATTAAATGGCATCTGCCCGAGGTGAAGGTACTGAATGGCTTGGAGGCCAGTCAGTGGTACTTTGGTCATTTAATATAGAGTTAAGTCACTTGCTGTGCATCTCTATTACTTTCCGTGTGTTGTTTTTGTGTTCTGTAAGCGCCTGTTCTGAAGGAGTGTTTGTAGCGACTGAGCAGGAGATGTTATAGTTGCAGAGTCTAGACCCAAAAAATGAGTTACTTGAGGTGATAATATGTTCATTTTTAGAGTTTCGTTACACTAAAGTGCATAAGGAAGTTGTATTTCATAGTGCTCTATTGTGTGGCCGAGCAAGGTATTTTGTAGTTGCAGAGTTGCACACTGGACAGCAAGAGACGAATTGCTTGAGGTCAGAAGAGGTAACTTTTCATTGTTTTCTTCTATTTGATACGAGAAATGCAAGTAGGGTTTCATAGTGCTTTAAGGCATTCTTATACTTTGATTATAAATTTGTATTTTAAACTACTTATAGTATTATCTATTCAAATTTCTTGTTGAAATGTGAAGGTTTCAACTACGTTTGATAGGAATTATGTAGAAAACCTCTTGTCCATTTTACTTCATGCATGTGAGCCCTGTAAAGTTTGTATATTTTTTATTACTACAAAGTGGTCCCATAAAGAGGGCTTTGGAACCAAAATTATGTTAACGTGTGCGATAATGATAGCTTTCGAGCAATGAGTCGATGTGTAATAGTTTTTGAGCTTTTTCATATTATGAAAGCATAAATGGATAGAGGATTCTATTAAAGTCATGGTTGTTGTCCTCAGAGGCATAAATTGTATTTTAAACCAAGCCATATTATCTATTCGAATTTTGTTGAATGCCATGTTTCCCATCTCGCACTGACAGGAAATTATGGAAACTCTCTATTCATTTTTACTTCATGCCATATTCTCACAGAAGTTTGTATATTTTTATTATCGCAAAGGGTCCCATAAAGAGGGCTTTCTGGAACCCAGTACCATAGCCACATAAAAGCGATAACAGAGCGAACAATGTCGAGTCGACAAAGGTGTTGCTTTGATTTTCTGCTTTCATCAAAGCATAAAGGATAGAGGATCACAAAAGTCGTGGTTGTTGTCCTCATAGGCACAATGCAAATAATGTAAGTATAAAAGAATGCAAAAGAGAAACTTATTTTTCAAGAAGCATTTAAATTGCCGATGTCAAGGTTACCGCTCATAGGTAGACATGTAAAATATGAAAGCATTTATAAGGCAGGTGAACTGTTTTACAAAACTCCTCAGGAAAATGGGCTTCCAGGGAATGCAATGAGTATTAAATCTGGACACCTTGATATTCACATGTTAACTTTGGCATTTTAATCGAGTTGGTAGCTCTGATTTACTCTTCTTTCATCTGATATCTAATTAATTAGGTGGTTGTTAATCAGTCTTTAAATACATAATAATAAAAAGAAAGAAATAATTATAAATATCCTTGTGGACATTTTAATTATGGGTTGTGATTTGTACTTGCATGTAGATGGATTAAGCACTCAAAAGTCACAGTATATGTAGCGTGTCAGCTAATAGGTCCATGTGACATTGCAGTCATGTTAAAGTAGTAAATCCCATATTTGTCATTTATCCTTGTTTCATTAGATAACTAATTAATTAGGTAACTGTTAATTAGTCTTTAAATACACAGTAATTAAGAGAAAGAAAAAATTACAATTATCCTTGTGTACATTTTACCTAGTGATCAAATTCAAGGTACAGACATACGAAGCAAACAACAATTTGAGATTTTGTAGTTGGAAAACTTAGACTGAATGCTTAGGAGGTTAGAAAATTGTATCTTGGGGTTATAAAAAAACTATGTCAAATATGTTTTAGAATCCAAATTGCAATGTTGCCATAGAGCAGTCAAGTAATATTGCTTGATAAAATGATTTTAGGCTTCGTGCAAAAGAGCAGTAAAATTCATTGCTAGAAGATTTGTGGTACATTAACCTATGCCAACTAGTTTGTGTAGTTAATCTGATTTACATTTATACTTGTGTCTCTTGAATCTAAAAAATGCTTGCTAGTGTTTCAATGGTTTTGGCTATTAGTATCCATCACAGTAGGAGTATTATATATTGCAATTGTAATTTTGGGAGTTGTTTGCATTTTGGTCATTTCCTTGAGCTTTATTGCTATTTTTTTAGAAAAACAAACAAATGGTCTTTGATTTCTAATGAAAGCTTATTACATGGTGCAATGCTTTTGATTGGAAGAAAAGAGGTGGTGTAGCGGTCCAGCTGTAGCAAATTCTTCAAGAAAAGAGTACAGGGTGAGTTTCTAGAATGAGCCTTCTCCTTTGTTTACAATTGCATATAGTAGACAAAGAAAAAGGTTAATTCAAGATTCTCACTATATTGATTGTACTTGTAGTCATATCATTGCTTTTTGTTACAAGGACAATCTTTACAAATGGGTATTGTGAGTGGCATATGCTATATGGTTCATAAAAATAAAGCAATTGTTGTTCAAAAGTAGATCTTTGTTGCAATAACATGATATCAGAAATGCAATTATTATCCAATCAATTTCTTTGGTGGCTGATTGCACTTTATAATTTAAACCTACTCTTCCTTATTTTGAGAGTTTGATTCTGAATCCATATGAATACTTTGATTAAAACTATTGGTTGAAGGTGCATAATTCATTGATGCAAAATCAATGCATTGAATGGCATCTGACTAAAGGTGAGGCTATTTGGATTGCTAATTAGTCTTTGAATATATAACAATTAAAAGAGATAAATAAGTATAATTATCCTTGGCCACATTTCACATTTTGACCTTTCAACCAAAGTCAATTAACAAAGTAGCAGTTAGACCTAAAGAAGGTTCAAGGACTATGCTGATAGAAAACCATATTTTGGACAATGGCTAGACAATCTGTTGAAATTGCTTTACAAACTTTGAAGCAAATGCATTTTTCCTTATGTTTACTTTCATTGTACATCTTAAATGGAAGTTGGGTTTCACATTGCTGCAATGCATTTGGATACTTTGATTATAAAATCATAGTTTAGATCATTTTAAGTGTTATCGATTCAAATCTTTCCTTGAAATACCAAGGATTCATCCGAGTCTTGGAGGCAATGTACAATTGTCCTATAAAGAGAGCTTTGGAGCCAATGAGCTATCATAAAGGATAGAGAAATATTGTCAAATATTGTGGTTATTGTCCTCACAGGCACACATGCAAAATATGGAAGCATATAGAAAGCAAGTGAACTCTTTAATAATCCCAAGAAACATAGTCTTTGTATGTATCCATGCATACAGGTTTGCATGTATATATGTGTGCATGTAATTATGTATATATGAATGCATGTATCTATGGTACCATGTATGTATGTGTGTATATAATAGATTACTATTGCATTTGCTTTAAATGCTTTTTTGTGGATGGCGCCAACTAGCCATCTAGTCATGTTGTGGTTATTGTACATATTGCTTTTTATATATATGATCTCAATTTCATAAGTTATTTTTCATATCGGTAAATTAGCATTTATCTGTTTTTGCAACCCATGGGAGTGGCTTTTTGAATCATGTTTGTTTTAAAATGCTCATGAAAATGCAAATGCATAGATTCATTGATGGCTATGTGCCTTCATGCATATATGCATATTTATAGGATTTATTGCTATCATGTAAAGGCCACATAGATATTCATTCCCCAAGTCTATGTGGTCATTGGAATATGTGCATATATTAAGCGATCTATTGATACATGGATATATGCATCCATGGATACATGAATACATATATATATGTATGCGTGTAATCATGTATGTATGTATACGTGTATATATGTGTACATCCATGCATGTATGTATGCATCTGTGCATTGAAGCATGTGTGCAGCTATGTGTCTATGTATACATTTTATCCAGCAATCAATGTCAATTAATAAACTAGCGCTCGTACCTAAAGAATGTTCAAGGATTGTGCCAGTAGAAAACCATATGCATATCAATATGTTAGAGAGAATGTATCTATGCATAGGTGTGTATTGATGCTAATTACAATTATCCTTGTGTACATTTGAACTATTAATCAAAGGCAATTAACAAACCAGCCCTAGAAAACCATGTGTGTATTAATGTATTGAATAACATGTATTTGTGCATAGGTGTATATGGATGCTATGAGTTGTGATTTCTACCATTGTGTAGCGCTTGCTATTACTTGTACAACCAAGCCACATGCAAGTAGAATTCATAATTCATGGCATCCAGATACACTCAAGGACAAATACAAATCAAGGTTGTTGGCATCCTGATAAGAAAGATGATGAAATACATCCAATTAATGTATGTCACAACATCTTATTGAATAAAGATGATTTGGTTAGGCAAGTTACAGATGAGAATCCTTATTGGTGTGTGGCTAATGCTCTTTTTGAAGACTTGTCAAGAAAATTGCATGCCAATACTATTAGAAAACAGGTAAAATCAGATTCATTGATTGACTATGATTGATGGATCAGATGTGTACAAGGATAGTTAAATAATTAGGCAGTTGCTAATTAGTCTTTAAGTACATAATAATAAAAACAAAGAAATAATTACAATTATCCTTGTGTACATTTGAACTGTTGATCAAAGGCAATTAACAAACTAGCACTAGAAAACCATGTGTGTGTTAATATGTTGGATAACATGTACTTGTGCATAGATGTTTATGGATACTATGAATTGTGATTTCTGTTTGCATGTACCTGGTTTAAACATTTAATAATTAGTGCTTGATAATGGAGTGAAATGAACTTGGGAAAATGGAAATAGAATGACCCCATGGAATTGGAACATCAATGTTTACATGGCTTTAACATCATAGTAGATTTGTGTCCATGAGACTTATTTGAATCTCAAATGTCATACTGTATGTGGCGTATTAGCTAATTGGCTTAACATGATAGCTTTCAAACAAGTTAATTCAGCGATCAATCAAGTTAATTGGCTAATGAATTAATTGTGTTCCATGATTAGTCATAGCTAATTATTAGTCATCTTTATCCTCCAAATCAGTTAAATCAATCTTGCCTATTCACATTGACAGATACACAATCTTTCAGACCATTTTGCGTGCTTTTAATAGAATAGGGGCTTTAGAACAGGATATGTATATTCATCTAAGCATGATAAGACGTGGATTTCTGATAGATATTATGGTTTGAAATGCTGTCATGAATATGCATGCAAAATATGGAAGCACAAGGAAAACATGTAAACTGTTTGACAAAATTCCTTGAAGAAATGTTGGCTCTTGGTGTGTAGTGATTGCAAATTATGCAGAGAATTATTTGTCAAAAAATATTTTTGCAAACTTTTAAGCAAATCAACTAAATAGCTGATCAAGTTAACTGTGAATCAAGTTACTTGACCAATCAATGAAACTAGTTCATTGATAGATCAGTTTTCTTGAATAGTTAATTATAGTTAATTAAAAAACATCTTTATACACCAAATCAATTAAACCAATCATGGCCATTCATATGCAAAAAAGGAATTTCTTGAAAAGGCTTTATAGACAAGGAAGCAAATGCAGTTGCTAGGTGCAAACCGAAATTGCAAAACCTTCGTCAACATCTTCCTTTCTGTTTCTTGTGCTACAAATATTCAACAAGCTATAGTTGTCCATATTAATTGTATCCCTTCGTCTTTGTTGAAGCCATATGTTTATTCTATTGCTTTCACTATTATTTCATGGAAGCTCAAATGTCATAGTATATGTGGCGTAGCAGCTAATAAGTCCATCTCACATTTCGCTCATGCCAATTTAGTTTGTCTCATCTCTCTCTGATACACTAATCAAAGTCAATTAACAAATAAGTCAATTCTACACTTGACTCATGCAAATTAAGTCAATTCTATCTTTTACTCATTAATGAAATTAACTAATCAGCTTAACAAGATAGGTTTCAAACAAGTTAGGTTAGTGATCAATCAAGCTGTTTGACTGATGAGTCAATTGAGTTCAATAGTTAATCATAGTAATAGCAAAAAAATCCTTGTTAGATGATGTCATAGTTGAATTTGTTTTTGTGTCCCCGTCTACACTTTTGCTATAGCTTGAAGCAATGATGCTTTATGGTTCAAGTATTAAGTGTAATTGGAAACCTTTCTTGATTTAAATTGATTGATTTAAATATGTTTGGAAACCATACTTACAGTGGTTCTTTAGGCTCAATGCAAAACAACAATATAGTTAAAATGCATGGTGAAAGCTTGTAGAGAACCATGGTCACACTTGTGCATTTGGAATTCAAGAACCTATGATAAATAGTCTGCCAGGTTAATCTGTTTTCAATTAATACTTGTTTCTATTGAATCTAAAAAAAAAAATTGCTGGTGTATTTCGGTGTTTTGACTATTAGTATCCTTTACACTATCACTGTCATCCATTGCAATTATAATTTTAGGAGTTGTTTGCACAAATGTGTTTTGATGCATTGTGAAACCCAACTTGCATTTTTGGGATAAAATGAAGCAAAATAAATAAAAGTAGCAATTTGTTGCCTTGAGTAACTCGTCTCTTGGTGTTCATTCAATGAGCACAGGAGCTTTTGCTCTATCACTGTAAACATCCCCTTTGTATTGATAAAAGCTGTTAGTTTTCAAATCTATGTCTTTGCTTAAATTTATTTGTATATGGAGTAACATTGTTTTCAAATCCATGACTGATAATAACATGTATATTAGAAAACTTTGAATCAAAATACACAAATCATTTAAAAAATAATATTTCTCTCTTTGTCTTATATTGCTACAGATAGAGCTTTTTATTATACCACAAATGGAGATTGCTACTCCAAACAAGAGGGAATAGAAACATAGGATGCAATTGTTAGCCAGGTCCTTCATTGCTCCCTTCCTATTGGTAGATATCACAGAAAAGTAAAAACTTATTTCTAAGCTGACAATGAATTTAAGGCACTTGAAATAAGTTTGTGTCTATAATATTGCTCACACTTATTTATCCCCAGCAGCTATGTATTGGCTTATAGGTATATATAACAGTTGAAAATGCTATTGTAGACATATATTCACAATGTGGAAATATAGACAAGGTCCAGGAATTGGAAGCAAGGAATGCATAGGAAACATAAGCTATGAAAAACAATGACATGTAGCATAAACAAGTAACAGTTTAAACTTCAATAATCTGTAAAAAGGCTTTTATGAACATTGATTTTTTATCAGATTACTTTTGCAAAATACACGTGCACTGATGCAAAAAGGGTATCTGGTAATTTTGCTATTAATTCATATCACCCAAGAACTGCTTCCGACAGAGACACACTTCCTCCTCCATCTGTTTGAGTTTAGCAGAATCTGGTCAAGAACTTTATTTTGTTAAATGAAACAATTAGGAATTTGGAAAACAGAAAAAAAAATGGATTGTTGAGCTTTCTAATTCATCATGATTTTTCAATTTTTTTACCCCACTTTTACAGCATACTGAATAACAAGCAACTAAAAATAACATTCAGAACTCTACAATGCTCCTGTAGAATGAGAACACAAACAAGTATTCAAGGGTACCTATGTTGTTTACTTCTGCTCCAAACTAAAAAAAAAGGCTCACACAGTCTTTGTATCTATTTGTTGTTGCAATGTGCTAAACACAGGATATCAAAAAGATTTGTCATATTGTTCTGAACTCTCAATAAAAAAAGAACCTCCATATTCTACCATCAGAGAAAATGCATTAAAGTCAAAGGAGTTTGAAATTGAAGATAACAAACCTAATAGCACTCACTTGGATAAATTGTTTTCTATAGTGTGAATTTTATTGGTTCCTAGCGTCAAGGCAAGAATACTCATGCATTCGGTTGGAATGCTTTTAACTGGTAGCATTGGGCAATCACATTTCGGCATTTAACGTATTACTTAATTTTTTGTATAGTTTGAATTTGGAGAGCTATTTTATATATTGGAAAATTAGCATTTATCTATTTTCCTATTCGTCTGAGTAGCTTTATAAATCATTTTTTGTTTTGAAAATTTGGCAAAATGCGAACACATAGATTGATTAAATAAATTTAAGCAAAGGCATAGTTTTAAAACTAGTGGCTAGAGGTACGTAATCCATGAATGCAAATTAAATGCATTAAAATATCAGGAAAATGCGAGTGCATAAATTAATTAAATAAATTCAAGCAAAGGCATAGTTTATAAAACTGGGGAGTAGACGTACGTACTGCATGGATACAAATTAAATGCATTAAATGGCATCTGGCTTGAGGTGAAGGCACTGTAATGGCTTGGTGGCCACGCGTGCCCAGATTACTTTGGTCATTTAATATAGAGTTAAGTCACTTGCTATGCATCTCTATTACTTTGCGTGTGTTGTTCTTGTGTTCTGTAAGCGCGTGTTCTAAGAAAGAGTTTGTAGCAACTGAGGAAGAGATGTTATGGCTGCAGAGTCCTGACCCAGAAACGAGTTACTTGACGTGATAATTTGTTATTTTCCATAGTTTCTTTCAATTAAAGTGCATAATGAAGCTGTGTTTCATAGTGCTTTAGTTGGACTATCACTATCACTTTGTGCCTGATGTGTCAGTGCATGTATGTATGTATGCATCTCTCTATGTACATATGCATTTATCTATGTGTATATCTATGTAAACATTTGTAGATGCATATATGCATGTATGCATATGTCTCTGGATATATCTATGCATATATGTATTTATGCATATATGTATGTGTGTATAGATGCATCTATGTGTATATGCATGTATGCATATGGATGAATATATGTTTATGTCCATACATGCATTTATGTGTGTCTACATGGATGTATTTGTACATATATATACATATGTATACATATATGTGTGTGTCTATATGTCTTTTCTAGGAGAGAGTTTACAGTGATAGGGCAAAGGTTGTCATGGTTCCAAAAAGGACACTCGTATATAAGTTACTTCAGGCAATAAATAGTTATTTTCATTAGTTTTCTTTTATTTTAGAGTCCATAGGCAGATTGGGTTTCACAGTGCTCAACCTACGCTAATCTTCATAGACTAGTTCCTTGGATGAGCAATTGTCTTTTCTCCAATGTACAATATGGGAGCTTAACAATAACTTGGTGCTTATGAGTCCTCTAAAGATTGCATATGTTCAATTACTACAAAACTGTTCCATAGTGCAAGCTTTAGACACACTGTGCTATTGGCATGTGCCATAATGGGACCTTTCGAACAATATGTGGACAATGTGTTGAGAAGGCTTTACAAACTATTAGGCAAATGCAATTTACAGATATAAGCCTAAACTCCACAATTGCTTTCAGCTTTCCGTTGTCATTAGAGCATAAAGGAATGAGGATTTTTTCCAAACTTTTAATTTTTGTACTTTTACATGATAATTCACCTTATTAATTAATGAATCAAATTATCTTAATTAATTAATCTTCTTTTCCCTTCCATCATTTCATATCTAATTAATTAGGTAACTGCTAAATAGTATTTACATACATAATAATTAAAACAAAGAAATAATTATAACTATCCTTGGGCACATTTGACCCATCGATCAAAGTCAATTAATAAATCTGATTCCACCTATTCACTGATAGTATTGGCATGCAATTTCCTTCAAAAGTCTTGAAAAAGAGGATTACTCACACACCAATAAGGATTCTCATTTGTAACGTTCCTATCCAAATCATCTTCATTGAATAAGACATTGTGGCATACATTAATTGGATGTATCTCATCATCTTTCTTATCAGGATGCCAACAACCTTGGTTTATATTTCTACTTGAGTGTATCTAAATGCCATGAGTTATGAATTCTACTTGCATGTGGCTTGATTGCACAAGTAATAGTAAGTGCTACATAACGGTACAAAATAAACTTATGCAAATGGAAATGAAATGACCCCATTTAGTTAGAAAATCAATATTTATCTGGCTTTCACTATTAAGTGATAGTTGGTTTGGCATTAAACAGTAGCTAAAAATTGTTTTTATCAGAACTTAACAGTGCTAGCACAGGTCTGTGTCATTTTTTGGCTTAGTATTGACAAGTTGCCATGGCCTATTTACACTTCTTCAGACGCTTAAGCAAATATGGCATCTATTCCATTGATTGCTCTTAAAGAGCTTATGCCACCATTGCAATAACATAATTACACTAATGCATGCAAATGCAAAAAATGTTCTATATTATAGGGTACACAAATAACAATAAGTATTTTAAAATTATAAAATGCAATTTGCATTATAAGAAACAAAAGTTCTTACTTAGGTTCTTTCTCGTCGAAATGAATCTACATGAGAATTCTATTTTGTTTTTATGAATAACATAGTATATGTCACTCACTGTACTCATTTGTCTAAATTGTCCTTGTAACAAGAATCAGTGCTTTCAACTGTATTTAAACAATCACGCACAAACTACAACGTGAGGTTAGCATATTAACCTTCTCCTTTTTTTTTTGAAAAAAACAATGCAGAGTTTTCCAAATATGCGCTTCTAGGAAGATTTCCCATGGTTGTAGATGAAATAGTATATGTTTTTACAGTTTTCTCACTTCTCAATTTTGTCATTGTACTAGGAAAAATTACTTGTGCCTATAATAACAGCCAGAATTTGTACATTGCTACAAGTATACTTGATCATTCAATAGCAGATTGCAAGGTCAGCTTTCCAACTTGTCTTTCTGCTTTTGTTGAAATGCAATTGAAATTCTTCAATATAATAACTGCATAAAGTTCTTTTTCATGTATTCATTTTGTCATCTTGTATTCCTCATTTCTTTGAACACAAATGATTTAAAAGGCTGCTTGCACATACACGAATAGGAAATGCATTTTCCACAATTGCAATAGTAATTTGTCTTCGAAAAATACAACAGGTTTTGCTTATGTGTTAATTAGTTATACTTCCTCTATACAATATCCATAGAATAGAATGAATTTCTAGAATGCAATTTTAAAACCCTCCTTGCAGTTTCAAATAGCCTGTAGAGTCATAAGTTTTTGTTTTATGTCAACTGGTTTTTACCTATATGCATTTAAGGAAATCTTGTTCATAGGACTACTTATATCTGTGGCAAGTTGCTATGCACTGTGCAAGTGAACATATGTTTAGTCTTCCTGTATTGCAAAAAAAGACCACAAAGTTAATTTCAAAAGCTGACATGGCACATGAGTACAATGAATGATGTACTACGTTGCTCATAGACATGACAATATTTTTCCATGGTCTTGTTTACATGCAAAATGACATTAACCACAATTTTTTTTGCTCACATTGCCAATTTCACTATATGCTTTAGACCTCTAAAGTAAGAGAAAACTGAGGAAAGAAACTATTTATTGCCTCAAGTAACTCGTTTCTGGTTCTAGACACTGTAACTATAACAAAGTCTGCTCAATTGCTATAAACTCTCCTAGAACAAAGACTTGTAGAATAGAAAAACAATTTGCGCAAAGTAATAGTCATGCTTAACAAGTGACTTAAGTCTATAAAAAATGAACAAAGCAGCCTGGCTATACATGTCCACCAAGCCATTCCAACAGTTTCTCATCCACCCACATGCTATTTAATGCATTTACTTTGCATTTATGCACTGTGTGCCTGCACCTCTGACTTTTAATCTCTTTTTTTAATTATTTAATCGATCTATGCCTTCGCTTTTGCTCAATGGACCTATGCCTTCGCATTTTCCTCAAATTTTAAAAATGCATATGATTTTTAAAGCGATTCCCACAAATAAGAAAAGCCATAGATCTTCTTTGATCAAACAATGCCTTTGCATTTCCCTGATTTTCTTAAAACATAAATGATTTGTGAAACTATTCTCTACATGCCACTTAATTCATGTTTATGTGAATAGCTTTTAAAATCATTTGCTCTTTGAGAAAATCAGTCACTTAGAAGTACATAGAAACAAAGGAATCCAATTACACAAAACATTTAAAGACCATAAACTGAGATTGACAATGTGAGCAAAAAAGATTCTTATCCACCATTTGTTGCATGTAAACAAAGCTACTTGAAAATACTATTTTGTGTTTGTGGCATTGAAAGTATACATCATGCATTGTACTCATTTATCCAATTTGTCAATGTAACAGGAATAATTACATACAATCCTGGTGGGGGACAGTGGATGACAAGGTTAGGTTGAAGAATTAATACTATTTTTCCCTTGTACTTCTAAAAAATTGTTTGTTGTATAATATGTCAGATAGGCTTTTGCTACTACTCAAGATCCATTTTCCAACATATATAGAGATTATTATCTTCCAAGATGCTCGACAACATGATTAATACCATAGAATGCTATTGAGTAAAAGCATATAGGCGACGATGTAAAAAACTATAGATTTTGTAATCTAGATGATAGCATTTGATGCTATTCATACATAAAATTTGCTATTCTCAAACACATTAGGATACAAAAGAAACAAAGAAAATGATAGACGTTGACACCTATGAATTGACAAAGCGCCCCCAAATATCAAACATTGACTATGCGCTTAAGAGCGAGGGACTTTGCAGATTAAGTACTTTTGCATACAATGTTGGTGATTGTTTGCTTGACTCATTACAACTACTGCTTAACAATCGCTACACATCAATTCAACTACGAAACAGAGCTATAGATTACTTCTTGAGTTGCCTTCAAAACAAGGACAAAGAAGCAATAAAATCATACAACTATGAACTAGACCCTGATACTCTATATACATTGCACAAAGTACATGATCCGCAAACATATTTCCACAGAATGCGATTATCTGCAAAGCCACAAGCAGATTGCACTAAAAGTGGATTGTGGGGTGACTTATTCTGCATTCACTGGATATCCAAATGGTTGAATATACAAATATGTCGTTGGTCAAGAACAATAGCAAGAAGGTACTTACAGTTCAATAGTTCTGATTACATAGAATCAGTCTCTATACTATTTCATGACATGAATTCTTTAAGTGGACACTTTGAACCATTGTTAAAAATTGAAACACAAAACGTAACTTCAAAACAGCCCATAGGTTCACATGAAATTAAAAAACTGTGCACAAAGTATCCTCGAATATCAAACATTGACAATGTCCTTAGAGTTGAAGGCCTTTGTAGATTAAGCACGTTTGCATACAATGCTAGTGATTGTTTGTTTGACTCGCTTCAAGTACTACTTAACAATCAGTACACCTCAACTTAATTACACAATGGAGCTATAGATCATTTCCTAACTTGCCTTCAAAATAAGGACAAAGAAGCAATTAAATCATATAACAATGAACTAAATCCTAATACTCTATATACATTGCACAAAGTACATGACCAAGAAACATGCTTCCGCAAAATGCGATTGTCTGCAAGACCATGCACATACCATAGTGAATGTGGATTGTGGGGTGACTTGTTTTGTATTCACTAGATATCCAAATGGTTGAAAATACAAATAAGCCTTTGGTCATTGACAACATCAAGAAATTACTTAGATTTCAGTGATTCTAGATATACAGAATCAGTTTCTATACTGTTCCATGATACAAACCCTCTGGCTAGACATTTCGAGCTGCTTCTAAGAATCAAAGCCCAAAATCTAACTTGCCAATGCTCAACAAGCTTACTCCAACTTAAAAAGTTGATCAGAAGTGGTCCACAATACAAAATTACTTACTTGAACAAGACACATGCTTTGACAAAAAACAAGAAGAATTTGATACCATTTGTCACGCCTTAACAATTTAAACATAAATCAACAATAAGATTAATCACCGAAGAACTTGATGAAAAGAAAAACAAAAAGAAAGTGCACCTACCAAATTCAAAGAAAAAAACATTGGACACGATTAGAAATTACAAAATGTACACACAAGATACACCAAATACCCATGTGCAATTTGCCAAGTGCCCTGCTTGAACAAGGACATCGTGACATTCAAAGAAAACAAAACAACTATACTCGAAGTTTACCATAATCGATTCTTCATCTACAGATTTCATATGCCATGTATGCTACTTTGTACTGAAAATGTACCACTATCCCAAAGTATGCTACTACGTAAAAATAAGAACTATTGTGACCATTGTGCTACAAGGTGCAAAATTTAACTCAACTAGAAGAATGACTTGTCCACTTAGAATTGCATTTGCACAGATTTAAACGAAGTTCAAAAGGTCTCAAATAGCTCATTGTGTTCTATTATAACATCTTATTGACATTAGTCAACATTGTATGAGACCATTAACACAATCAATTAACAACACACAAGTCAATTGTTATTTGTTGAAAAGGTGCTTACAACACAAAAATGTATTTCAAAAGGCATGGTGCTCATCGTCATCATGTGCAAGCTTAATTCAATCAACAAGGACAACATTATACAAACACAGTCCATATACAAACTAAGATTGGCAAGAAGTTCTCCAATGCACTTAAGAAAACGGGGAAGACAACAAATTCACACAAAAATAAGCAAGTGAAATGGGTAATTTGTTCGGAAAATGAAAACCCATCAGAAACATTGATACATGGATTTACTGAGTCTAGAAGTATCCATAACATGGAAGACAAGATTATTGAAATTGCACCTGCAGAGGACAAGTATCCAATCTGAATATTTAAGGACATGTATGCTGAAGAAATGAATTTCCCAACTTTATTCTTTGGCAAACCACGTGATAATGACATTGCAAAAAACTTTACATATCAGAAAATAGTACGCTAGGAGCTCTTACAGTCACAAAGACAATTTTCATATCATACAACAAACATTTTTTTCAAAGCTATTAAGGTACTAATACAACAAGTACTGTCTACAATGACAATAAGAATCCGAAAAGGCAGTTAAAAGGACGAAAGCTATTTGCAAAAGACGTTAAACACAAACCAAATCTAGAAAAAATTCTTAAATCAGATATTGGATATGTTGATTTCAAAAGAATAAGAATCTCTCCGGACTATTCACAACAACTTAAGAAAAATGTATTTGCTATGATTCGACAACTAGGACCACTGACATTTTTCATCACTTTCACTAGTGCTGAGCAAAATTGGGATCCACTAATTCAAACATTACAAGAGCTGCACAATCTACACCAATCAGCACAAAACTGTCAAGAATCTAATCACCCAACACACATTGACAAATTTGAACTAATCAAGAAAAGATCCTATCACTTGTGCACGTTACTATAAACATAGAATCAATGCAATAAAAAAATTGATACTTACAGATGACTCTTTCTTTGGAAATGTCATTGATTACTTCTCAGTCATTGAGTTCCAAAATCAAGGAAATGAACATGATCATTTCCTCATATGGGTTAAAAATGCACCAATCTACACAAAAAATAACAACATGGACATCATAGC
>VDFB02047230.1:72408258-72419426 GCA_007258455.2 Sequoia sempervirens | reverse complement strand
ACTCGCTCTGATACCACTTGATGAGGGCGCAACCCGAGACACAGAAAATAACCCACAAATAAGAGAATAAATTTATTATTCAGAAAATGGAACTTCTTACATGCAGAGGATCTCAAATCCCCAAGTTCTACAACATATGCAAGCTACAGAAAGCTACAGATTAACCCTTTCGCAATATGCGAGCTTGTCCCCAAAAGTTACCAAAAAATTAGAAAACCCGCCCATAAATAGAGCTCCTCATTAGTTTGGAGCCAAAACAACATTCAAATTGAGTTTAGGCGGTTTGGCGCCGAAAATTTACAACATGGAGTTCAAATTTGGAAAGGGCATTTGCAATGGTAACTTCTAGAAAGTGCGCCAACTTCGCGGGGCCATAACTTTTGATCCAGGGCTCTGATTCGCGAACCGTTCGAACCGTTGGAAAGCTCTCGAAGTCAAGAATGTGCTCAAAATCTGCTACGCCGATTTCAGCAAGTTTCGGGGCCGATCTGGAAGCTCTAAGTGCCTCAAATCCCACTTGGAAGATTTTCAGGTGCAAATCTGGGCAACAAAAACTGCAGTATCTTTCCACCCAGGAAGAGAAAATAAAAACCGTGAATTCAGAATTTTATTATGACGAAAAGGGTATCCAAAAATGTAAAAACATCTGAAAAACGATAAACTTGAAATTTCACTATTTTTGGGTGATGCAAGATTGCCCTTACACCACTGGATGCTCCTGCATCAATCCATTAATGTCAACTTTTGTGTTAGTCATCACTAACAATGGAACTAATCTTTTCTCTGTCAAACATGAATGTCAACTGCACTTAAATCTATCAAATGAAAATTAGTTCTAAATAACTAAAAATATATTTCAATGTAAAATTTGTCTATTGAGAGGATTTATAACTATCCTATTCATATGCATACTATAAAAAATATCTTTACATTATTTTAAAGCACTTGTGTTGTTTTAACCATGTTTTGGGCCTCACAAGGGTTTTTCATAATTTTCTCATGGTGTTTCTAACAATTATTGTTGCGAAGACTAATTTTTTCTGCACACTATTGCCTATCAATGCATTCGTTAGAAATCATGGCACTATAATTTATCCCATGGTTTCTAGCATTATTTTATTAAAAGGGAGTTTGGGCTGTTATTTTGCAAATTTTCCATTCAATCCAAATTAATTGTATGTCCATGAAACAACGAAAGTCATTGAAACATGTCTATCTGTTAAAGATATACCTAACGCTCTATCTATTTCTTGATCTATGAACATCATGCACATGTTCAAGAAATCATTGTGGACATCTCTGGTGGGTAAGTCACATTGTTGATAGTAATTGGAATGTTTGATTGGAAATTGGAATGCATGATTACATAGATTTTATTTACTATTAAGATTGATAGGCGCCTTGATAATAGAAGCAATAGCTTACTACTATAAGGAAATCAATAGATGTAGCTAGCAAAATCAAAAATTGCTTCAAGAAAATAGGATTTTGATGCTCGTGATTTTAGCTACCTATTTGAGACGTAGTTTTCCAAGATTTGAAGAAGCAACACCAATGGCCAAATTCATGTGAGCATGGGAAATATTTCCCATAGTATATACCACTATTATAACTATGACTACAAAAGCAACAACAGTTGCCAGTCACTCGCCAGCAGCCAGCCAAGATTAAAATAAAAGTTGAAAGAGTGTCTACTGCACTTCACATAGATTACATCAACTTCATTAGAGAACATCTAACAAGGATATGTCCATAACACATAATAAATATGAATTGTATTCAAAAAAAGGTACAAAGCCTCATTAGATAGACTATAGATTTGTAATACTATATATATAATCTTGCAAAAATCATAAGAAGATTAAATGAGCAAAAATGGAAAAAGTGTTGGATCTTAGTTGTGTTCATGGTTTGTCCTTGATGACAAAATCACTTTCATGGTTCTCATGGTTTGATAGTTTTAGATTTGGTCTATCAGGATCTTTATGCTTTGATAGGATACATATTTGATTGCTCTTGGCTATTGCAAATGGATAATCATTATGATTCAAGTTCAGGTTCATGTTGATCCTCATGAGAATTCTGGTTCAGATTTATGAATGCAATATATCTTCAAATGGTTATGGTTACTGACAGTGTTGGTAAGGCTTGATACAGGTTATTCAGATGATGTTCATTGTGATAGGGCATGCATTAGCTTTTGTGATAAATGATATTGCTATCTTGATAGGTCATTCAGGTTGATTGTGGTTCAAATTATTTAGGTATATCATTTTCAGTATGATTTTGGCTTCATTGTTATCTATCAGGTTTATCTTGGCATATGATATTCAATTATTATTGAGCTTTTTCATGACACTCTATTGGAGGTAAAGCCACACATGGCTTTGACTTGGCTTTTTTAGTAATCAGGTTCTTCATGAGATATTGTTTACATTGCATATTACATTTAGTGTATTTTGACCTCACTCGGGCTTACCATATTTCATATAGTCCATTTAAATTTTTGTTTGTATCGGTTTTGATATGTCTCAACCTTGATAGTCGACATTGGTTATCACATTGGCTCTATATTTATTTGTGTTTGACTTAAGTAAAAAGTTACTTGGCAGCCATCATTCTTCTGAGTCAGCTTTTTTGGAGGATCTTTGACTTAGAATAAATTTTATTCCATGATCATTGTGTATCGACAGCCTATATGCAATTTATGGAGTGTGACTTGGCATTTGAGTTGGTAATAATGTTTAAAGTGATAATGTGGATCGACACTTCTTTGAGCAATTATCTAGGTGATAACTATGTCGACATTTTTGGAAAAAGGTATAAGACAACAGATTCAAAATTCATCATGATGTCTTACAAATTTCATGTGAATTGTTTTTTTGTGGACTTGAAATCTCATTATGATTTTAAAAATTCATCGAATGACTTGGTAATTGAAGGAATAAGGAAAAGCATGTTTTATGGTTATCATTTTGGCTGAGTATGGAACCCTAGCCACTGCCATGGTATACTTGTAACTGTTGTTTCTCAGTGGTTTAGCTAGCTGTAACAACATTATCAAGGAGAAATTCACTGTGTTTAAGCATGATGGGTATGGCTGCTCAGTTTGATGTTTTTCTTTGGCTAAAAGCTCGAATCTGGAAGGAGATTTGATGGCGTTACTCAGTTAGGTTGGTAAATACTTCATTACTATTTTATCATGCATTTATTTTTCAGCTTCATGCATGTACATGTATTATTTCTTTCTTTTTGGAAAATGGATTTATGGCAGTTATTGTTCTTGCTCGAAACCAAGAAAAAAAATGGGCTTTGATTTATCTCTATCAGAAATGCTTGTTTTGATTCCAGTTATTCTTGGCTGCATAATGGGAAGTTTGAAAAAAATGATTTATTGATTGGTATTTGGTGGAGATATGGGTTCGATTTTGTGATAAATATTCTTCCAATCTGACTTAGCAGTGAAGGTTTATTGTCATTGTTTTTTCCTTCTAAAACGACTCTCTACATTTTGGTTACTTATGAAGTAAATGATGCCCTGATAGATTATTATTATTCTTGCAATGAGGGTTTATGATTTTTAGTTGATGGGTAGTTGTGCATTTTGAAAAATCTGTCAGTTACATTGTGGACTCATTTCATTCATTACAAAAAATATGGTTTCTGCATATAGGTTTTTTGAAAATAGCTTCAAATGGTTTTATTAAGAAAATGATTGCACTTGATCTGGGTTTTGTAAAAACTCTTACAGTTTGAAAAAGGAGCATTGATATATTCTTGACAGAGTTTATTACAGCTTACTGTACAGGCATTACTCATGATATTCCACCAATTGCTAATCATCATTCTACTAGCTCATATTCTAAAAACAGAATGGGGGTTTCAGATTCCTTTGAAAAATGAAATCTATGAAGATTTTTTGTTGGTAGACCTATATTTGAAAAATATATATACATAGTTTTTTATCACTGTGAGGTTGATGTGAGGGGATTCTATGATATCATAACTTACTGTTGTATCAAAAATGAAATTGTGAAAAATCTCTATTATAAAAGTTTGAAAACATAATGCAGAGTATTATTATAAAAAACCTTGTTTATTTCATATTTTAAAGATTCATGTTGAATCTTTAGGATATTAGATAGAGAGGTATGTGTGAGCTAAATGAAACAGAGAGATCCTCTGAGTTATTGTAATTTTGTAATCTGATGAGGGGTTGGTGCTCCTTGAGTGGATGCTCAGAAATTGGCCTATAAGGCATTGTAAGCTGTGGTTTTTGAAGTTAAGCCAGTGAGGCAATTTAGGAGTGGTTTTTCTACCCTAGGAGGGTTTTCCACTCGAAAAATTCTTTGTCTTATGGTCTCTTTGTTTTGATGTCATAATGCTTCTTGATTGTGATAATTTTGTGAGTATCAGTTTGAGCATTGTTGAATGTTAGTTTCCTCATTTCTGAAAATAGCTATATCAAATGTCTTGCACAAGTGTTCTATCATTGTTGAAAGTTTTGATTCAATAGAAATTATAAATGTATTCGTTTGATTCATAGCTCAAAAATTGTTGTAATGTGCTTAAAGTTTTTGTTATCTCAACACCTATCTTGTGTCATTCTGTTGCACTCTTGTTGCAGTGTCTTATAAAGCTACATTGAAATCTGTTGGTTAAGAAGTGATTCAATAATGTTGGTCTTCATTTACACAGTCTTATGAGTTGCGCTTGCACTGTCATCATGCTTTGATTGTTAATCAATGCCAGTCACAATTGTTTTGGAAAATGCAAGATATCTCACTCAAATCATATTTGCATAAGTTGTCTAAAGGAATGAGTTAATGTTGTCATATCTTTATTTACCCCTTTTCATGAATGCTCTCAAGGTGATTACTTTTCTCGGTTGTCATTAAAAAGGAAATCAGATTTTAAAGTCTTTGTCAATGTGTAGAAAAAGGTTCAGACACTGATTCACCCCCCCCCTCTCAGTGTCTGTCAATAACTTCAACAAAAAGATACTACATTGTTCATTGTAGCTTTAATATTAATGTCCATACTTCACACGATTCAGGGAACATTAAAAATTGATATATAAGATGAAATAATTAAAATGTTACTCACATGTTAGTTTAACTTTTCAATGCTTATCTCTACTTCCTCACTAGTGGGCATTGTCACAGATGCAAATTCCTGTGCAATTTTAGTTTCTCTATCTATGATCAGCTTCAAAACTGGTTCAAAGATGAGGTCACAAATACATACTACAATGCATTAAGTAGAAGTGTTAAGCCTATAAAAGGAAATGACATTGCAATTTATTTGGAGGAAAATTTATCATGCTTACCAACCACACAGTAAAAATAATAGTTATATATTTGATCAATATATTTAACTATCAATACTTATTTTTTATCCTAAAATTAAGAAATTCTAAAGCCATATATGAGCTTTGATTTATTATTGAACGAAATTCAAAAGAAATCCATTTAATAGCTTTTTCCATGATTTTATTTACATGTATACACTAAAACCAATGCAGAATAAAAATATTTTTTTTTTTCATAGACATCTCACAATGTAATAATTGAACTATCAAAGAATTGATTCTTTGTATAGATAAAATTGAGACCAATCAGTTATGTATCAATGATATGCCCTATAACTATAAATATAAAATGGAAAAGGCTAATTAATTAAACATTTAATTAGGTTATGGACTAAGTTGATGCAATTAGGTATAGATGATGAAGTTGATCAATTATGGATTAAGTAATGAATATCCATAGGGAATATTTTAGTTCTCTATATTTTCTCCCTATTTGATACAATGCAACTAAGTGGTGTTTTGTGAAAGAAGAATTAAAAGTGGGATGGATTGAAATAAAGATTAAGTGGAAAACTACAGTGCAAATTGTTAAGTGAGATGGAAGGCAATTGACATGTTGAAAAGATAAAGGATGATAAAATATGTGTCGTAAAAGGTGAAATATGACATAGGACAAACCAAATTTAGATGATATGCATGCTATGAATATATGACTAAATGATTTATTGATGATTGATCACACTGATTCATGTCATTAGGATGATTATGTTTTGTTTGCATGAATGTACATACAAGATGATGAAATCTCACAAAAATGACAATGCAACTAAATGACACATGATAATGGATAAATTCTGAGGTAAAAAAAGGAATCAATAAGACATATTGCTATACCAACTCCATCTGCAACTAGCAACCTTTATTTTGTTGTAGCAATTAGTGTTATGCTTCATGATGCAGGGGACCATGATGACTATAAGTTATGTGAACATAGACTAAGACACAAATATAATAGAGACCCAATAGACACATTGTCTCTAGCATGTAAACATATGAATGATAATGGTAATTTGGTGCAGGAGCACCTAGCAAAATGAAGATTTCCAATGTTGGTCAATTTGTCAATAGTTGGTAGTAAGGTCTTTTGGTTATTAGGTGGGTCTAGGGATTTGGAGTTATTTGAGTCTATTATGCTAAATAAGGTCTAAAAAGACCATTTAATATGTAATTGGGAGTGTTTTGTGTCTTAGGTGTTAGATTAGCAAAAGCTGCAAAAAGATGTAAATGTTGTCAAGTACAAAATTGTCAAAATGCAACTTTAGGGAATAGGAAAGGTCATGGTAGTTTACAAGTAGTTATAGGAATTTGGAGGTTATAATTTGAATTGAATATGTATATAAATCCTCTTGAAGGCTCAGACTTGGTTGGTGGAATTTTGTATTGAAGCATCCTTAAGAAATATAACGTTCTTTTCTACAAAATTCTCTATTTTCTAAACTTTTCTTCTACTGTACGGACCCGTACAGGATTCAAATGCTTTGAAATTCATTGTACATTATAATAGCATGAATTGGATTTCATTTGATTCCAGTTTGAATGTCTAACATTGTGTTTTGATTGTGTTCTCTTTAAATCTCCATTATTGCCCTGTTATCACAATTTTAAGTGTTGAAGGTTTTTTAAAATGTCAATCTAACCCATTCCACTTACTGTATCAATTGTTTCTCATGGAATGGGTCCAATAATATTTATTTTAAGTGTTTCCATGATTTGGTAGGTAGAGGAGTTGGGTTGTGTGAAATTGGGTGATGCCCTAGGACTGGTAAATGCATTTTTCCATATGAAAATGGTGTGTCAATGAAGGGTTTTGATAAAACAATGAAGGATTTGTCTAGGTGATGGTTTTGTGATCTTGTGCAAAGTATTTAGGAAGTGTTGGATGCATTATTTGGGACTGATAATCCTAGGTGGATAGATTTTCAACAAACCCTAGTGTTTTGGTATGAGAATGGAGGGTTTCTTGGATCAGTGGTCTAGAGGTCAAGTAACTGAGAAATTATTGAGGAATTTATGGTATTGAGTCACAATTTATGACTGTCAAGTGAGTTTGTGTGTTTGACTAGTGTTTTGGAAGTACTTCATTTGGAAATTAGGGCTAAATGAGTAGCCTAAAATAGGGGCAGTTTAGTGATTCTCAATATTTCTTCAAATAAACCTTATAGGACCTATTGGGAGGTTGTGTTAGATCATATTGTGAGTCTTAGAAGGTGTTTTTTAGGCCTTTGTATGGCCTTCTCTAAAATATATCTTCAAGGTTGGATTTTGAGGGCTACAAGCCTCTAGGAGTGTGTTTGTGAAAAGGGAAAAGAATTGGGTTGTAAGTAGTTGATTCCTTGTTGAAGTCTAATCAATTCGTGTTGGTTTGGGAGTATCAACCACCTTGCTTACATCATAATTGTGGTAGTGTGTTTGGTAAAACAACAAGACTAGAAGCAAAAAAAAACATAAACCAAAGATAAAATAACTTAGGCTATGTAAATGTGATGCATCATATATGGGGAAAAGAAACATGCATCACAATTCCAAAAACCTGTGAAACAAATGGCGCTGTAGAAAAATCTAAGCTTCAAGCACATACAATTGATTTGAAATTTTTGAAATGAAGTACTTTACATACTTAGTGTGGATGTAATTGTTAAAGCTATTACAACAATCACTGTGCAGTAAATATCGTGTTCTCTTTCTTACACATCTCATGTCATAGTATTCACAAATGCATAAACTAGTTCAGAGCATATCTCTCCACATCGTTGTAGTAGTATATCAATGTCTATAATGGAGGTAAGATGCAAAACAATAAACATTTGGCATAGATCCCTGCAAAATCGACAACCACTGGAAAACACACTGTGCTACGCTTCTAAATAAAAGGGTGTTGAACATCACACATGTATCTGACATGTGGTTATAGACAATATACATTCTACACCAATTTTATCTAACAACTTCTAAAATTGTCTTCCATATAGTTTCTTTCTTTCAAAGACTAATACTATTTAGTATTTGTTTCACGTACGTATGTATAAATAATAGGTTCATGCCTTTTCCCATACACACACAAACACACACATACACATATATGTAGACATATATATACACACACATATATGTACACATACATACACACACACATATATATACAGATACATACATACATACATACATACATACATACATATGCATACACATATATGTAGATATATATATACATACATATATATACACACATATACACACACACGCACACACACACAGATATATATATATATATATATATATATGTATGTGTATATACTTATATATATACATACATATCAATACATATATATATACATGTAGTAAACAATGAAAATAATCCTTTGCTTGATGGACTCAAAACTCAACACCGTAATCCATTAATGGCGGTTGCACTTGAATCTATTCCCAATAAATGAAAATCATATCTTAATAAATGTAAAATGCAGAACACACACATATATAAACACATATGTATGCATACATACATATATATACATATATATGTACATATACAAATATATGTGTATATATATATATGTATACATACTTATATATATACACACATATATATATATGTATATGTATGTGTATACACATGTATACATAAATATATATACATACATATATACGCACAAGATATTTTTTTCTTAACAACCATAAAACTTAACACCATAATCCATTAATGGCAACTGCACTTGAATCTATTTACAATAACTGAAAATTAGATCAAAATAAATGCAAAATGTGGTCATACACACGAAGCATGTGGGCCACTATTGACAATGCCACATGTCCATAGAAACATTTGCAGGAAGGACACATGACACATGTATAGCAACAAATCATTAGAAAATGATGAATTTTTTTCTTCCATTTCTCCCAATAATAAATCGCAATTGTGAAAATACAAATCCAACAAACGAAACACCAATTTCCAATGACAAAATTGCAAAAAAAAAACACAAACTTCATTTTAATAGTTCCAAATAGACATCTTTGAAATAAGTCTTATCTATACAAGATATCCATGACATACATGGATTGAAACATCAATGGTACATCAGATATATCATGAAAAGATAAACATGTTTCAATGTCTATCATTGTTTCATGTACAAACAATTAATTGGGATTGAAAAAATACAAATTGTAAAAAAATAGCATAAGCTTCATTTTAAGACTTCCAAGTACACATCTTCAACAAAGTCTTATCCATTCAAAAAATGCATGTTGTACATGCATCAAAACATCCATGCTACATCAAACCATGACTGAAACATCAAAATCCAATGAGGAAATTGCAAAAACAGAGATCAATTGATAAAAACACTCATTGATAAGGAACACCAAAGATTAAATCATTGCAGAAATGTAAAAAAATATGAAATCACAGTTTAAAAGATATAGGTACTTACAAGTGCCTCCTTTGTCACTCCCAACACGATAGATATAAGCCCTCTCAATAGATAGAGATTTCACCCTCATCAAAAAATCTGAGCAAATGAATAGTCTGGCAAGCTTAAAACTTCACACCATAAACCATTAACGACGGTTGCACTTCATTATATTCATAATTAAAAAAAAATAGCAAATAGTAACACACACACACACACACACACATATATATATATATATGTACATATACAAATATATATATATCTATATGCAATTTCCTCATTTCCTTTTGATATTTTGGTCATGGTTTTGCATTTTTCCAATCCAAATTAATTGTGTATTCATGAAACAATGATAGGCATTGAAGGATGTCTATCTGTTCAAGATATGTCTGATACCATGGATGTTTTGATGTGTGTGCATCATGCATGTAATCTGACCAAATGAATAAACAAAACAAATAATACTTTTCTCAATAGATTTAAAACTTCACACCACAAGCCACTAAGCCACTAATGACACATGCACTTCAGTCTACTCATAATAAATGAAAATTCACAAATAGTAAATGCAAATGTACTTGTTAAAATGCCATGTGTTGCCAAAAATAGTGGGCGCGAAGACACGACTATATCAAAGAACATTACAAAGTCATGAAATGTTTCCAAGAGAAAAGTTCATTAAAATAATTAAATAAATTACAAAATGACAAAACCATGACAAAAATACAAACAACCAATGAGAAAATTGCAAAAAATATCAATAATTTTCTTTTATTAAATTAATCCCCAAATCATTAGCATAGGGACATATATATTTTAGCAACACTATTTCTAACACACACACTAATAGGCATCAAGTTACAAACAAACAGGTTACATGATGCAGGAGCATCCAGTGGTGTAAGGGCAATCTTGCATCACCCAAAAATAGTGAAATTTCAAGTTTATCATTTTTCAGGTGTTTTTACATTTTTGGATACCCTTTTCGTCATAATAAAATTCCCAATTCGCGGTTTTTTATTTTCTCTTCCTGGGTGGAAAGATATTGCAGTTTTTGTTGCCCAGATTTGCACCTGAAAATCTTCCGAGTGGGATTTGAGGCACTTAGAGCTTCCGGATCGGCCCCGAAACTTGCCGAAATCGACATAGCCGATTTCAAGTGCATTCTTGACATCGAGAGCTTTCCAACGGTTCGAACGGTTCGCGAATCGGAGCCCTGGATCAAAAGTTATGGCCCCGCGAAGTTGGCGCACTTTCTAGAAGTTACCATTGCAAATGCCCTTTCCAAATTTGAACTCCATGTTGTAAATTTTCGGCGCCAAACTGCCTAAACTCAATTTGAATGTTGTTTTGGCTCCAAACTAAGGAGGAGCTCTATTATG